>JARHVA010001790.1:2485000-2690000 GCA_037957365.1 Torreya grandis
ATATTTTAAAATCAGATTTATATTTCTTTTAAAGGAGTTAATTATGGATGCATATATCATTCACTTCCTTTTTGAATATTTTATAGTAGTTATTGTTTGTTATACTTTCTACATGGCTAAATTACATAAAAACCTAAAAAAGGATAAGAATCAAGTTTATTTCTACAACTCCTTTTGTAATGTTAGACATCCCATATCTATATGCCAACATGCATGTTCTTAGCCCTTTTTCCCACCTAAATCCTATTCAAATGACAACTACCATCCTACACCCATTATTCACTCATGGCTTATATTAGATTCCATGATCCACGCTATCATAACTCAAAAAGGTAAAGGTGCCCAACCTATCCCACCACCTGTTACTACACAAGAGGTTCCTCTTAAGCCTAAACTTGTTATCAAATAAAAATAATATGATATTATTGACCAATGGAGAAACATACATGCTAAAATTTAAATCCTCCATCTCCTAAATCAATCTACTATCTACAAGTATATTTTATATGAAGCATTACATGACACCCAGTACTAAGTGATATTGAACCAACTTATTTTGCATATATTATGCAAGATATCAAAAATAATATAAATCTTATTACCTTTGAGCCATAAGATTTACCTTTAGAAGATATTATTCATCAAGATTTGCATTTTTTCATACAAGTGAGGGTGTTTTAGAAGGGAATAAAAAGAGTGTTAGTTGATAATGGTTTAGGCTTAAACATTTCTGGCACAAATTTATTAACCACCATGGGTATTAGCACAAATCTTCTTAAAAAATCTGATATGCATATCAAAGGATTTGATAATTTATGTAGCACTCAAATTGGCCAATTCACATTAGATGTGTTATTGGGGAAAAAAATGGTTCCAACTACATTCCAAGTAATGTTTCAGTCATTGCACTATAACTTGCTTCTAGGTAGACCATGGATACATACCATAGATGTTGTCCGATTTACATTACATCGATATGTGAAATTTATACATGATGGGACAATATTCACAATGTATATTGATAATGAACATTTTAAATTTTGTAAAATGATACATTCTAACATGTAAGGGATACATAAAATGGTACCACCTAAATAATTTATTCCACTCAAAAATATAAAAACTTATGAAATGAGGGAGTCAAACACAATGATTCATTTACCTCAAGAAACAAATAAGTCACTAACCACTGAGGTGCATATAGATTCACATCAAGAAAAATAACCAGTACCAAAGAAGCCAATGATGCCAAAACAAAAACAAAATCCCACATTTAAGCTTCCTTTATTGGTTAATACTAAACAACAAGATGACAAAGTCTTAGATTACTATGATAGTGATGATGAACTTCTGCATGATATGACTGATGAACAATGTTAAAAACTTAGTTTTGATCCACTTGAACATCTTTTATGTAACCTATTCTCATATATAGGTCTTGATACATATAAGTTAAATTCATCATCAGAGGATACAAAACCACATTGAAAATAGGCAAGACAAAAATAACACATTAACATGTAAATGATTTTTATTCAATCCATACCTCTTGGATAAAACTATTAAGATAACCTTACAATGGACCAATGCAAACACACCATATGAATAATGTGGAATCCTCCCATATTAGAAACCACTCAAGATAAGATAATATAACTATTATCACAAATATTAATGGATCCTATTTTGAGCATTTTGAGATTGATACAAATAATTGGAACATAATTAGTAACATTTACTCATTATGATGGTTTGGGTATACTATGGAGGATTTATACAATTCCTCAAATTTTCCAAAATCTAGTGTATATAATTAGGCACCTATTGTATGTGGACTAAAATTTTCCCTAATAATTATATGGGTAATAAATTATGAGGCACATTTAAAATTTTATTTTGGTCAAGACTATTTGGCCAATATGAATGAAAAAGTGGAAACTACCAATATGTGCCTTACTTTTTATTTTAAGGTAAAAGAGATTCACATTCACATGATGGATATAATCATAGACCTATACCAATTATGGGTGGTAAACAAATTCAAACAAACATTAATAATTGACAATCATTCAATACAAAATCATGTATCAATAAAGTGGCTTATTAGGTGGTCTTATCCCCTTTGAGGATGAGGAATTATTGGATTAAGCAATAAAAAATACCATAAATACCAAAAACATTTAAAAAAATAAAAAATACCAAAAAAAATCAACATGTTCCTAGTTTTACTATTTCTCTTACATGTGTTGTTTTCTTCATGTTAGTACATAGCATATCATTCCTTTTGATATACACATATGTTTCATGCTTCATTTGATTGTGATACATGCATACCTAGGTACATGATATATACATATACAAAGGTTGAGATCACCCTTTTCTCACATCTTAAGTACATTAGGAGCATCTACTTATTTTATCATGATACACTGAGGTTACATTATTCTATGATCACTTTCCATTATCATGTTTGATCTTATATAATTACACGTGACTTTATTCATGCTTATGCCTTTTATAATTTTCCAAGGAATGAGGCACCAAAATGAACTACCACTTATTAAAGTTGAATGCTTTTAGGTATTTTAGATTATAACTTACAAAACCTAATTTGTATTTTCTATTTGAGACTTTTACAACTTTTTAAGTCATCCAACTTTGACACAAATGGAAGTGTAAATTACAACATGAGTTTTTTCAAGCTAAGCAACTAAAACTTTGTCAAAAATAAAGTGTCATTTATAGGTTTTACTTTTGTAACTTAAATCATGTCAAAAATATACTTGAAAATTATAAGTGGCTCTTTCTAAAAAAGCGCTGCCAAAATAGTAGTTACAATTTACAACCTGCAATTTTACAATGTTTCTTACAATAAAGAAATGTAATTTATAGAATGTATTTTATTAAAAGAATTAATATAAAACCATAACCTTTGAATATTACTTGCCATTCTTAACTTATATCTTCTTAATATAAGCATAAAATATTTCAAATATCTCTTAGAGGTGATCTTCCTAAGGACCAAGTGAATATAGGTTGCTTATCTCACATTCTACCATTATTTCAGAGATTTCTCTAGATACAATCCTGTAAACTTGAGTGTCTTTCCCCATATTATATAGTGTATTATGATACATGATGAATCAGTGGATGGAAATGAAGATGGACATTAAGTCCATTACTTACTCTCTTGACCACTCCTTTGAACTTATCTTGAACCTCTTGAATTAACAGGATTTGATCTTGATGATCTACTACTTCACATGACAATTTGTTAGTAAATATTCAATGTCATAGATTGTATCTATGGACTTATCAAATGTATCCTTGGCCTTATCAATACTCTTAATGAGTATTCTGATTTTAAAATGGGTTGCCCTATCCAAATCCTCATGCTATGAAAAAATATTCAATATCTTCTTTGATATGGGGGCATCAACCTCAATTAGGTATATAGCCTACAATTTTGGAAAGAAAAGATTTAGTCTTTCAATATCTTCCTCATACTTACTTATTTATGCTTTCATAGATGGTCAATCATCCTTTAGAGTCTTGTAATAGTCCATTACTATCTCTATTACTCTATTTCCTTTCATGATGAGTTTATCTACCTAGTCCTTCATAGCCTTCCCCATAATACTAATATATGCCACTACTTCAAGTGTTTCTTTGTCAGGTAACTAAGCAAGAGACTAGGTTATTTGGGCTACTGGCTCTATGAACTTCTTTAGGGTAGTTGTCAATTTCTCAAATTTATTCTTTAGTTTATCCTTTGTGACCTTGTCACTATATATATTATCAAAAAGAGAGATAATTCTTGACTGAACATCATGCTTCAGCCCCTCTCTTATTGGATGACCCACATGCACTTTGGATATTTGATAATCCCCTACCACTAGATCTTCTTTTTGTTTGTCTAGTGGGGGAACTGTTATTTCTACATATCTCTCCCCTACTAAATCATATGATATATTGGATATGGTTATAGGGCCTACATTTGATATTTTTGATGCCTTTAATAAACCAAAGTCTAGTGATTGGGAGACACCATTTGCTTCTACTTCTTTTTCACTGAGTGTGCTAGCTAGCTTGGGGTGATAGCCTATGAATTTGGCATTGTCATCTATAAATTTTTAGCTAAAGTTGCTACATTGGTGGTTACTATGACAAGTGATGTATCCATCACTGATGTTTTCACTAAATTCTCAATTGGTTATTTTCCTATCTCTTTCCAATTTATGGGTTGAGAAGCCATAGTTATATTAGTGGGTCCTTATATCTCCACCTCCTAGGTGGGGTATTGGGTTACTAATGGAATGGAATAAATGGGTATTTAAATGGGTAAAGTGGGTATTGATGTACTTATCTAGGGTGTGGTAACTAGGAGTGACATGAGTGGAGGGGTAGGTATGGTTAGTTGAAAAAGGGGAAGTTGTGGAAGTGTGGAATCTAAGGCAATGAATGAATTAATCAATGTGGTAGGAAAACTCAGACTTGATGAAATGGGGAATGTGATGGGAGATGAAAATGAAGTAGTAACTACCCTAGTGTTTGGGATGACTAGTGTGATTATAGTTAAGATGACTAAATCTAAAGTTATGAACTATTGGGTGGTGATGGAGATTAACAAAGTAGTAATGGATATGGGAGATGAGGTAGAAGTGATTGTGGAAGAGGTGGGTGAAGGTGGAGTTTGAGTGTCCACTTGTTTTGATTAAATTTATACTAAGGAAGTAACTTGCATAGGTTGGTTTGGTGAAGGTGCAATCATTTACACTGAAATCCTAGAAAAAATAAGAGGAGTAGCTATTTAAGATAATTGGGTAATGGAAATAGGAGGGAGTACTATGGTTGGTTGAATAACAAAGATAAGAGGGGAAAATGTTTGTGTCAGTTTGAGTAGCATCTATGTCCTTTGTGGAACTTGGCATTGGCTGATCCATTCATTGTGCTACTATCTCTTGGCTGCTATAAGGACCTCTTTTAGCCTTTTGTTTCTACTTCCTCTTGTGTGATACAATTAGATTGTTTGCCTAATTTTTTGGGGTTACACTATTAGAAACCTATGCTATTATTTCCATACCCTTCTCTATCACTTCTCTTAACTTATCATTAATACTTAAGGTTTCTTTGGTAACCTTGACCCATTTTCTCCTTAGCTAGTTGATTGTTCTATTTATTACATGGGTAGTCCTATCCATCAATGAGAAGGATTCAAGTATGGACCACTTGACTAGTGGAAGAGGTTTGGAATAGATCTTATTTTCATAGTATACTATTTCAAATAGAGATTCATCATCTTTTAAGTCCTCAAGGACTATGCCATGTTGTAAGTTTTGATTTTTTCCAGGTTCATCCTAAAATAATATTTCAATCTCACTTTCTCCATCTTGCATGTATTCCCAGTAATCTTCATAAATAGTAACATGGGAATATGTGGTGATACCTAATATACTAGTAATGTGTCCAGTCACATCATAAAATGACTTGTATTGAGATCTCTTAAGGTCATTTAAGTCATCTTGGTATCTACACATTTGGATTTTGATAGGGAAAGGCATGTATACCTCCCTAAGCTAATGGGAAAGTAGATCCCTGACTTATGTTTGCTTGATAACAACTTGTAGGTTTCTACAAGCTACCTCAAAAGTTACATTATGGCCCATCTATCACTTACATAACTTAGAAGAGTGTAGGGACAACCATTGAAACCTCTTACTCTGATGTATAAATATGTTGGGAATTGAATGAAATATGATACCCAATTTATGATCTTAGAAGTTGCAACATCAGAGAATCTTCTTATTTCTAGATCCTTGTCAAACATAATTATGATGTAGTATATGAAAGCATCATTTACCCTTTTAAAATGTTGTTTTCTAGCCTCAAGGGTGAGGTTAGGATAGTAGTTAAAAACTTTATTGGCTTGATCAGGCACTCTATTCAATCTAGGGAATGTCCTTCCCTTTTCTAACATGTAGACCAAGTATGAGGTCATGTAAAACTTGCTTGTAGTTTAGAATTCCATCAATTGTTTATAGATGGAGTAAAAAATCAACTAGACGAATGGATATACTATTTTTTCTATTAGATCACCCAAATGTACTAGTACATCTAATCATGATAGTTCTTGGCATCTAGGTTCCTAGTAACTCTATGTAATAGTATGATAATATAACCTACTTTATCCTTGAAGTCTATTCTTACCAGGGTTTTAGGCAATCTTGTAGATGTGGGTCTATAGGTTTTTAGCCATTACTTGTTTAGAACCTATAAACATGCAATATTTTTTCCTTGATAACTCTTGTATTCCAAAATTAAGAACACAATATCTATGAAATCAAGGTCAAGGTTTATAATATTTTACCCTTTGTCATTCACCACCTCCCTATTCTCATCATGAAAGTGATTTGCTAATGTGAGCACTAGCTTGGAGTTATACACTGATAGTGGGAAGGCTACTTCCTAGGGCAATCCACTATATGAAGTGCTTTGAATCCAATCATTTTAAAATTCCATGTTTACTATGTTCCAAAAATCAACTAGGTCTATGTGACCTAGATCTGTATCAATGATCTCATTTATATTAGAGTCCAAGCTAAGTGGGAAATCAGGTCCTTTTAACTTGAACTTCATTTGTTTTCCAAATATATATTTTAGGAAAATTGATGTGGGAAAACCAACTACAAAGTTCAATTGTAGGTAAAAAGTCTATCAGGATTTGGATTGTGTAATTACATCTAAAAAGTTTGGTGGGGTTACATTTTTCAATTATAATTGTAAAGTCTAGGGGGGTTATATTGTGCAATTGTAATTAAATTTTTTTTCAAGGTTTGGATTTGTAATTTGCACTTGAAAATATTGATGAAAAATCTAATGGGGTTTCATGTTTTAAAAGCAAGTCAAATTTTTGATAAGGATTTAGGGTTATTTTTGCAAGTTGGAATTTTGAGGGGTCTAGGAGTTGTAATAATAATGGGGATTTCCCTGGGGTCTATGTAGAGAATCTCAAGGGAATATTATAGATTTTAATCAATTTTCTCAAACCTTATATTTGTTACAAAGATTGGTAAATGGTTGGATTATCCTTTTTAACAAACTTTTATAATGTAGACAAGGAAAACTTGAAGGAGTGTAAGCAAAAGGTGAAAATAGAAAAACCCTAGTTTCATAGCTAAATCCTTGAGAAAAAATGGAAATCTATGATTTTTATAGGAAAATCAATTTTTTTTGAAATAAAATGTAGGAAAAACAAAGGAATACCATGCTTGCAAAGGATGGTAATGGTGGGCATGGTGTTTCTTAGAATCGATGAGGTGTTTTCTTGTCATGGCTTGGAGAGGGTTTCTTGGCTTCCTAGCACATAAATATTTATTTCTAATTTGAAATGTTGACAATGACTTCCAAAAAACCCTAGTTTTATTAATACAACCCTATAATAAATATTAATTGGGGTAGTTATTGGAAAAATGGTGGGAGAAGTGGGGTTTTAAGTCATGGTGCAATTTTACAAGTTTGTAAAATTTTATTTTTGAATTCTAAATTCCATTCTCCATCAAGTGATTAGGTGCTATAGAAGTTAGAAATCAAAACTTGAGTTGCACTTTTTAACTTTACAAGTTGCAAAGTGTAGCTAGAGTTTTGGTTTTCATAGGTAATGCTGACCAAATTTGACTTTTAAGTCAAATTTAGACCCCTATAGGTTAAAAAATGGGTTTTTTTATATGTTTATGGGTTTAATAATTTTTCATAGGTTTTATTATAGTTAATTTGATGTTATCTAATGCATTTTTAGCCTTAGTCATGGTTTCATAAGTTTATTTGTCATTTTGGGTCATTTAGTGGGATTTTAGGGGTCATAATGTAAGTGACATGGTTCCCAAGGCATCCTTTTTTTCCTTCAAATTTCAAATAGGTCATATTCCCTATTAGGGATGTTAGTTACATCAAAATCTTACAAGTTGTGTAGCTAAAATTCAAGAAACCAACTAAGAAAGGGAGCATTTGGCACTTGTACAGCCTATGGGGGAAGGTGACACATGGAAAAATATCATGGAAGGCCTCTTCATCTTCCTCACACTCATATATATTCTTGAAATTATTTGGAAGTGCCACTTTTAAGCCAAAACCATTCTACTTCTTCTTTGCCTTTCTAACCATATAGAAGTCACCAGAAGGTTTGTGCTTAGTACAGATAACTTAAAAGGTTTTAGGGAAAATGATTTTGAGATTATATATTAAAATAAGATACCTTAATTTACATATAAATATTTTAAGTATTTATCAACTATGCTTTATGAATCATCCTTACAAATTGACTATGTTTTTGTGCTCACTATTTCCTGCACCCTATAGGGTTTGATCCATTTTGGTCAAGTATGTATGAACCACTTGGTGATGTTGAATCCATAGGATGGAGGATGCCTTATTAGATTATATCCATACTTATTTTCATGTTTCATGGTGTTTTTATGGGCAATTTGTCTCATGTTGCATGAAGGTGTCACCATTATGAAGTTTCAGTCAATTCTACCTTGTCCCAAAATGTTGGTCTTCTACAGAGGTTTCATGTGATTAGGAAATGATGTTACATAGGTCATAGGTCCATATTAATATCTCTTCCCATGTTTGGTTTCATCATATCATGATTCAATAACTTTTAGTCCTACGTTTCATCTCAGTTAGCTCTTTGCTCAATGTCATGTTGAAGCATATAGGTGTAGAGCTTCTTTAGCTTGCTCATGGAGTCTTACACAAGGTGTATCAATTTTATAAGTAATAAAGAGTTGAGTGGAGTTCATTTGGTTTTTAAATAATACACAAAACTAGTTACAAAATCTTTTCCCACACCAACCAGTCATATTAGATACCCTTGCCTGCTTTGTTTAGATGTTTGCAAGTGATGTTAAAATAGATGTTTTGGAACTTGTTTGCATACCTCCTTAATGTACATAATGTATTTTAGGGGTATAATTTTATTTTGAGTTACTCTTGAGACTCATTCATCCACATTTTATTCTCCATTCTAGACACCCTAACTACATATAACCCATATGCACCTATAGGAGCCTTTTATTGACATCATGTTGAGAGGAGGGAAGCTTGATATGGGTTTAAATCTTATAATATTGATAAAGGTGCGTTGAAAAATTTGGTGAAAGCATGGGGATGATCATAAACCTATCCATCTCTCATACTTCCCAAGATTCCATGCTCACTGCCTATGTATGCTAATGTCCACCTACAAGTGGTACTTCAAGAATCATGAAAGCATTTGTATGAAAGGTTGAGATGTGATAAGAACCTATTTTGGTATATAACACGAGGGTTGACCATTAAATATTTTTTTGAGGTGTAAATGTGGCAAAATATGATGTAAGCTACCTTGAAAGAAGTAAATATTGAGTTTAAGGAAGGTTTCCAAAAAATGCAAAAACAAAGGTCCAAAGGTGTTTTGTGAATACCTTATAACATGCTTGAAAATAGTTTTGAAACATACAAATAGGTAAGTTTGATAGCTTATAGAATGGAGAGGATATTTTACAAGAATGGAGGTTATATGGTGAGTAAAAGAGTGAAGTTGAAGGCCTCATATATGCCTCTAAAAAAACTAAAACTCTGCACTAATTTCTATAAGATTTTTAGTTTTGCATGACAACTTATTTCACAAGAGCAGCAAAACATTCTCTCATGAATAAAGTGGTTCCATGGATTTAATGGTGGAAAAATGGAATGAAAAATACCATTATGAGGTTGATGCAAGGTTTTCAAGTTTCATGCGTGCCTATAGGTGTTCCTTCTCAGGGAAAATATGCACCTATAGTAGGGTATATAGATAGTGAGCTAGTATATGTGTTTAGGTGTTGTTTTAGGACACTCAAATTGAATACATGTATATGGAAATGTTATGTGACCTGAGGGTATTAAAATGAGGTATTTAAACATCATAACCAAGATAAACTAAATCTAATATACACCTATAGGAGTCAAAAAGGTAGAGTTCACAGTCATGAAAGGGAAGGACTCAGTTTAAGAGCTAAAAGTGCATATAAAGGGTTAAAAGGATATTTTAATGATGAGATAAGAATTTTATCACATATATTAAGATAATTATAAACTTAATAAGCTAAAAATAATATAAAACAAACCTACATAGACCTCCCAAAAGCCTTGTATGCACCTATAGCTGAAGGTGCAGTCTTGAACATGAATTGAGGGTAAGGAGGTGAACTTGTTTAAGGAGAAGGAGAGGGTTAAAAAAAATAAAAATGGTTTATGAGTGATCAATAAGGTGTTTACACAAGATATATTAATCTTCCAAGTTGAATCATCTACTCTCCCTATTATCCCAAAAGTTATAGTCCATACAATTGTACTAGGACTCTTTGCTCAATAGGTGAAAATGAAGAATCCAGATAGGGAGAGTGTTTTTAGGATAATTAAAAGATTAATTAGAATAAATTTTATATGAATAATTTTTTTAAAAATACTAATAGCATTGGATTTATCCTTGAGGAGTCATTCTTAGGTGGAAGGGAAAAATGCAAGAAAATAATCTTTTTAGAGGCCTTTTTTGGGCATTTTTAGTTGGTTAGATACCTAAATAAGTGAATCTAGATAAATTTTTTTGTATAAAGTATCATTATGAAATTATAAAAATCTTAAAATCTTAATTTTTCCTTGGGGAAGAGGGATATACCTCAATATTTTGTCTTAGAGGTCAGCCAACCAAGAAAAATTAGGGTTTGGCAAAATAAGCTAATGAGGTCAAAATGGGAAAAGGGCTTGATAGAAAGATTTGGGAACCTAAAGAAACATATTATAAGGTGTATGGAGGGTAAATATATTATATTAAACACTATTTCAGTATAATACCTCTAAAAATGACTAAAAAAACCTTTCACATAGTCCAACTAGACAAACTTCCTTTAGGCCTAGTTGGTGAATGAAAGGAAAAGGTGAAAAGGAGTGATTTGGAGGTTATGTAGTGAATTTTTAAGATTTAATGAGTTGTGAAAATGCATAATAAATAATTAAAAACATTAAATATCAGTCCAAATATCCCAAACTACCAAAGTGCATGCTAAGCCTGTTATACCTTGAAGGGACCTAAAGCCTATTGGGGGTCCGGCCTCAGTTTTAGTTCTTGGTGAGATATATAGTTGATTGGATAATGTTTATGAGATTTATTTATAAATTTATGATATTTTTATATGCAAATAAACTTACAAGAAATCTACATATAGCTCAAAGATAGTCCAAACATGCAAGAAAAGTGGAAACAAGCTCGATAGGTGATTTTAAGTGCTCATATCTCCTCTAAAATAATGCATGGATACCAAAGGAGTTTGTAGGGGTTATTAGTGTCTATAAAAATCATGTTTTTTTATTTTTTTAATTTTAAACATTAGGGTTTTATGAACAAAGCTTAAGAAGGAAAACTACTTAAAACCCTTGAAAACCCTTAGTCAAGACCTAATGGAGAAAACAATCTTGAAGAGATATCCAAATGACATAGTTTGAAAATGAAAGTGATTGTAACTTATAAAGGATGCACTCAGGATCCCTTCCATACTTTTTGTCTGTATGAGATTGTATGGACAAGGTGAAAAATAGGGTATTTTTGACCATTTAATGTGATTTTAAGGTTATAAAAGAGGTCTAAAGATTAAATCAAGTTTGGGAGGAAGATATGGAATTAATATAACTACATATGGTAATTTTATGCTTTGAAAAAACTTATAAGTGTTCAAACAAGAGCTCTCATCTCAACCAGTCAAAACTAGCACAATAAACACAATGGTGAGAAGGGTGAAAAATTCAAGTGTGAGCATTTTTAAGGTGTACTTGAGTAGTCTATGGCCATAAAGAGTCTTAAAAAGTGTAATACAATCCATCACATGTATTTTCATGGAAAAATAATTCTAACTTTGAAGCCAAGTGTGAGGGGTGACTGAAAATGGACATTTTTAGACTGTAAGTAGTGATGGCTTACTTAAAAGAGTTTTTAGATGAGTTGGAATAAAACCAATTCATGGAGAGGAATGTATAAAATATTTAAATATAATTCCAATCATCATACCTATCCCTATTTAGTTTTGGGATGTTCAAACAAGTCTAAATCATGAAGATAGTTTTCTGAGCTAAGACAAGGAATTTCATACCACTTTTCATAAGTTTCATGACCTATATGGACACTTGGTATCCATAAATTTTCATGGTTCATTTCACACCTCTTTCTCATGCATATGGAACCTATTTTTCTAATTTGACAAGTGTCCAAGTGACCTTTTGAATTCCCTCATCTCATACCTCTTCCAAATGTTATAAATAGTGACTCTTTTGGCTCTTTTGAGTAGGCTTCATTGGTTGATGGTGAAACCCTAGCCAATTTTATACTTAAATGTCTCTTTAATAAATAAAAAAAGTGAATTTTCCTATTTACATGCTGTAAAATTGAGTGTTTTTGCAATCTTGTTGGTCTTGTCTGGTAGAAGATGATTTTTTTAGCATCTTATCCTTGATTGTTCACCAAATGTGCAGAGGAATAATTGTTACAAGTCTTTTTTACTACTCCATTTTAAATTTAAAAGTGTTTTATAAGTTTTTCATGACTATATTATCCCAAATAATCATTTATTACCTTCCTAAGTATCAAAATACCTTTTGAACCTAGCATATGAAACATTGATGTAAGAATCTATCTTATGTTGTGAGTTGTGTGTGAAGAAATTTTTGTTTTGATATAACTGGTATAATTTCAGTTGATAGGAGGAAATTAAATATTGGTTCATCACCTTTTAGTTTTATTAGTTTGTCTTATTAACCCTTTTCATGCCAAGTTGATAAATAGGAGAGTGTTTCAAAGAGTGCATAAAGGGAACTAGCCCTTCTAGAGATTCATCTCACCCAAATTGTTTACCCACAGTAAGTGAGATGTTTCCATTGTGCCACTTGGATGAGGAGAGCTAGGCACTCCTAAAAGGGTGAAAATCCAAGTGATAATGGTTTTTAGCATGCTTGGTGGGACTCTAAGTCCTAGAAGATTGTCTAATATTAATACTAGTTTTGGTATATTTGTAGCTACAAGAACATCTACATTCAGTATCTAGTGACTCTACTAAGTTTTCAACTCTTTGGTTTTTAATAAGTCTTTAATTTCCATGCCAAAGGTTACAACTAATTTTTTTGCTAAAGGCATACCCTTTGAGTTTGTGCAATTGTCTTTATATTCTATCAATTCAGATTTGTGAACACTCATCCTTATTCAAGGGAGTTGGTGTTTAAGAAGTCTAAGTTCTTACTAAGTTCAACCCGCAATACCCCTATTATCCATTCCAATATGGTTAAGAGATAAAATTTTGTAGCCTTCACCAGATCATCTCCTTTGAATCTTTCCCAATATTACCAAATTCTTGGAGTAACCCTTAAGAGTGTTTTATCTTTTAGTGGAGAGGGTCCTACTACTCCCATTGAACACATTAAAAACATCAAAACTTTTGTAATATCTATAACATCACCTAAGAGAATGTAGCTATCAGGTTATTGGCATTGTCTTTCAAAGGGAAAGATTTATATTAGTATGGGACTCTACCTAAAAATTCCATTGCTTCATGGGATGAATTAGGAGATCTATTATCTAAGAGGTTTGAAGAGAAGAGTGACCATCTATCACTAGCTGAATAATTGACCACTATCAAGAGGGCTCCTCAAGATTTTATACAAGATTTTAACTCTATATATCAAAAAACATGGGATAGGATCCCAGCCGTTGTGAGACCTACTCCAAATTATGCCTTCTTGTATTACCTAAAAGCATTGAATAGTGATATAGCCATGATGATCCAATTTATGGATGGGAATAAACTACTTACTGCTAATGTGATAGCCATTAATGCTAAGAATTATCTTATTTAAGTAGGGAAGATTTCTCCTAGACCATCAATGCCATTGTTCCCTAATTTATAGCCTCTTAGTCAAGTTGCATTACCTACCTTAAATCTTTTGCCTAATAGTTAGGAAAAGTCTACCCTTACCCCTACCAATTAGATCCATGAAGTCAAGAGTTTTTTGTAAGTGTTAATAATGAATTAGTTGATCTTAAAAGGCAAAAAGATCAAGGTTACATGCCTTACCAATCCTATAATCAATTTGGACAAGTAAATAGGCCTCTTTTTCAAGGTAATACTCAAGCACAAGGTCAAATCACTCAAGCTAGGCCTTACCTAAGTTACAATCCTAATGACCCATCATATTCTAAAAATCTTGTTCCTACTAAAAACAACTTTATTTAAGAACAACCATGCTATCAGTCCTATGACCAAAATCAAGACCAAGTTGCATATGCCAATGAAATGCATAATCAAGCCATGACAATGCCAGGTAATCAAACATCTCAAGTTTCCACTTTTGAGGTGCCAATGCAAAATGGAATGGAAAATGGATAAATAAAATATTATTCTACAATTATAAATTATTTGGATGGTGAGTTTTGTGTCATCAATCATTTTGAAAATTCAAGTAATATGAATGATAGTGTGTCCTCTAACACTAGGTCTAAGAAGAGGGCTATTAAAGAGACACAAGGGGAAACTAAAGGACCTATTTTGACTCTTAAATAACCTATAATAGTAGGAGGGTCTAAATAATCCCCTAGAGTGCAATAAAATTAGAAGTTTTAGAATATAAGGCCAGCTCTTACATATCCATCTTCACATGCTACACCATAAGGTACTAGTGCATCCAAAGAGCCTTGCATGATGAGAAATACTTCTATCAATGTTTTGGATCAGATGAATAAGTTACATATGAATATTTAATTATGGGATTAATTGACAATACTAAGACAAAAATATATTATTCAAAAGGGATTGTAAGGACTAGGGAAACAAGTTGGATCAGTTAGGACTAAAAATGTTGTTTTGGTGAATGGAACTCAGCCCATTAATAGAAAAGTGAACAAAAATGATAATACTCCTCCATTTTACCTATCCTTGATTATTAGTTATTTCTTATTTCAAAATTTTATCATAGATAGTGGGGCTATTACTTTAGTTATGCCTAAGTCAATATCAGATAAACTAGGCCTCAAGTATGAACCAATAGCTAAAGGAGTTCTACAATTAGATGGGTCACCAACAATGAATTTGGGAGTATTCAAGGATTTTAATTTCATTTTACATGCTTGTCCTAATTTTTCCATTCCTCATGATGTGGTTGTGGTAGATTTACTTCCATACTTTGCTCTTTGTTTGTCAAGAGAGTTTACAGCCAAGATAGGTGGATACTTGGTAACCAATTGGTCATACATGGTTTGTAAGACAAATTATGACACTAAGGTGAAGGTTTAATTAGAGCCTATTAATCAAAATCATTTAGAGACCTGCATGTATAATTTTTCAAATGTCAATTATGCAATTATTTACAAGGAAGAGTTTCACATGGACCAATCTCCAACTTCTCTTGAAGGAGTTTCTGATTTGTATCTAGATGAATGGGGAGATGAACATTATGAGCATGATAATTAAAAATTGATAGAGGAATATTGTCTTGGAGCATATTGCCTTTATGAGGAGGACTCTTTCATGCCAAGTTTGATGAAGTCAAGTGAAAACATGGATGGCTTATGACATATATTCTTGATGGATCTAGAAGCAAGGTTGGAGCAGAGGGTAGAACAATGTTAGTTTCTATATCCAAGGAAAGGTACTGATCTACTTTCATATTTCACTTCACTTGTACTTTTAATGTGATAGAATATGAGGCCCTGATTTGTGGCCTTGAGTGGGCTAGAAAGAGAGGTGTGAAAGAATTACAAGTTTATGGTGATAGTGAGTTGGTTGTAAATCAAGTGAGAGATCAAAATTTGACTAAGAACTCTTTGCTTAAGTACTATAATCATAAAGTGGGATCTTGTGGAAGATTTTCAAGCTTTAAACATCCATTTTATCCCAAGAGAAGAAAAGAAACATGCTGATAGGTTGGTAGCAATTGAAGCTGAGTTTTATCTTTCAAAGGGGATAAGAGAGGACAAGAACCAACCTCATTTCAATGTGATTGTAATTCCTTCTATACACGATAATGTCACTAATTGACAAGTGTTTTATAGTGACCAATAGATATCTCTTTTCCTACAAGAGGAAGTTGATTTTTCCTTAAGGAATCAATCTAAACTATAGCAATAATATGGAGGGTAAATTGTACAATTAAAGACAAGAAAGCTCCCTAAACACTTAGTCACACTTGAGAGTATCTTCAATGATGATGATCATTAGAATAAGGAAAATGTAAGCATGTATACTAAGAAATAAAATTATGAGAGAGCAAATTTTTTTAAGGATTAGTTTCTTGCACTTGGGAAGGTATATAATAATGAAGAGAAACATGATTTCATTGAGTTATGCAAGGAATTTTTTGATGTCTTTACATGGGAATATAGTGATTTAAAGGGATTTGATCCAAATTTATATCAACATACCATAGAGATAGATGATAATGATAAGCCTATCAATCAAAGACAAAGGCCAATGAATCCTAAGATTGAGCCTCTCATGAGAAAGGAGCTTACAAAGTTGATTGAGTCTAAGATCATTTTTGCTATTAAGAATTCATCTTGGTTGGCAAACTTAGTCTTGATAAGGAAGAAGAATGGGGAAATTAGGTTGTGTTGACTTGAGAGACTTGAATGGAGTTTATTTCAAGGACCATTATCTTCTTCCTTTCATAGAGTAGATTTTACAAGTTTTGGTAGGTAGTGAAAGGTTCTCACTCCTTGATGGTTACTCAGGGTATAATTAGATTTTGGTAAAGGAAAATGACCAATATAAGATAGCCTTTGCTACTAAATGGGGTACATATGCTTATAGGAAAATTCATTTTGGTTTGTCTAATGCTGGTGAAATATTTTAATGTGCAATGGATATGGGTTTTCAAGGTCTAATAAATGATATAACGTTGGTGTATCTTGATGATATCACAATTTCTTTTTAAGAATGCAAAGGATCATTTGAGTCACCTTAGGAAAATTTTTGAAATATGTAGAGAGTTTGGAATCTCTCTTAACCCAAAAAAGTGTGTGTTTTCTATCCATGAAGGTAAAATTTTAGGACACATTGCCTTAAAGAAAGGCCTAACGGGTTAGTGCCATCTTGGCATTGGCTTTACCCAAACACAAGAAAGGTTTACAAAGTTTCTTTGGAAAAATAAATTTCATAAGGAGGTTTATTACTTATTTTTAAAATTTAGTCAAGCCTATAACTTCCATTATAAGGAAAGATGAAGTGTTTACTTGGAAAAGGAGAAGGAAGGAGAGTTATGAAGAGCTCAAACAAGCTATTGCTCAAGATCCAACTCTAGCAAGTCCTAATTTATCAAAGGATTTAAAATTGTATAACTTTGTAAATGAAGAAGTAATCTATGCCATGCTAACTCAATCAAATGAAGAAAACTTACCGTAACCTATTTCCTTCTTTAGTTAATGTTTGGAAGGTTATGTGGTAAGATACACCTATGTAGAGAAGCAAGTACTTTCAATTGTTAGAAGTATAAATAAGTTTAGGAATATGATATCTAAAAATAATATTCACATATTGGTACCTCATAATAATTTTAGATACTTTATTTTGAGTAGAGATTTGAATGAAAAAAGGGCTGGTTAGATCATAAAAGTGATGGAGTATGATCTAGAAATCAAGATAACCAAGCTAGTGAAAGGAAAGGGGTTATGTGAGCACCTTGATTCAGATTTGAAAGAACAAAAATAAGTTGTTTTATGCCTTCATGATGACCTTACGATAGCTGAATATTCATCAATGAGGAGTTAGACACAAGAAATGATCCATTTTCTTCAAATCGGTGAGTGTCCACAAGGCCTAGATAGAGCTAAAAGAAGGTACTTTAGATTACATTCTATTACTTATGTACTTGTTGTGGAGTGTGTTTAAGAAAGAATTTTTAGGTGTGATATTGAGATGTGTTGAAATAGATCAAGTTGAGAAAATGTTTATTGAGTTTCATGATGGACCAACTAGTGGTCACTTTACTCCAAGAACCAAAACTGCTAAGATTATGAGAGATGGATATTTTTGGCCTAGTTTGTTTAAAGACACCCATGCTTGGGTAATAAAATTTCAAAAATGTTCTATATTTTATGGTAAGAAAAATATTTCAGCCTTGCATCTTTATCCAATATAATTTGACCAATCTTTTAGGCAATGGCGTCTAGATTTCTTAGGCCCAATCTACCCACCTTCTATTACTGGCCAAAGTGGGTGTTGATTACTATAGATTTCATTAAAATATGAGTAGAGGATGTATCTATCAAATAAGCAAATGAAATTTTAGTTTTAGACTTTTATGAAGGCATAATGACAAGGTTTGGGGCTCTTTCAATAAAATTTTTAGATAATGCATTGGCTTTCCTTGGAATGAAGACAAGTGAGTGGGATTTGAAACATGGTATTTATCTTAGTACTTCCTCCAAATATTTTCTATAAGGGAATGGACTAACTGAGTCCACTAATAATAATCCAATCAATATCTTAAAGAGGATAATGGAGGAAAATCAAAGAACTTGTCATTCCAAGTTAAAGATATCTCTTTGGGTTCATAGAATCACCCCAAGAGAGAAATTAGAAACTCACCATATACACTTGTTTATGGGAGCGAAGCTAGACTAATTATTTCACTTAAATTACTAGCCTTTGATCTCACTTACCAATTAGAGTTGATGGAAAATGAAAGCATGGGGGTTAGATTGTGTGAGTTGATGGAGCTTGAAAAAACAAGAGATCAAACTATGCAAACTATGAGGGCTCATCAAGATCAAACAAAGATATAATTTGATAAGAAATACATGCCAATAAGTTTACAAGATGGGGACATTGTTATAAAGTGGGATGAAGATAGGGATAAGCTTGGAAAATACACAAATTTTGATGCTTTGTGGAGTGGCCCTAATGTCATCACTCAATGCAAGAAACACAATGCTTTCTAAATTTCAAAGTTGTATGGAGAGGAGCTTCATATCCAAGTCAATGGGATATATCTCAAATATTTATACTAAGGTTCTCCTCTCTTCTTTTACGTAGTCGTTGTTTTCCTTATTTTCCCTAAGTGCTTATGCACATGTGTGAGTCTTATTGGTGTCTTTCTTTCTTTTATGTTTTCCTAGTGTGTTGTGGTTGTTTTGTGTGTTTTAGGAAATTTATTATATATTTTTAAAATAACTCATTGACTCCCTTAGCCCATGATAGGATAAGGCTATTGATCTTTAGTATAGAAGGCATACTACCCCTATGAGTCACCATTTTGTTGACCAAATTTGACTTTTAGGTCAAATTTGGACCCCTATAGGTAAAATTATTGGTTTTCTAGATGTTTATGGGTTTAATAATTTTTCATAGGCTATAGTATAGTTTATTTGATGTTATATAATGCATTTTTAGCCTTAGTCATGGTTTCATAAGTTTATTTGTCATTTTGGGCCATTTAGTGTGCTTTTAGGGGTCATAATGCAAGTGACATGGTTATCAAGGTGTCCAGGTGTCCTTTTTTCCCTTAAAAAATAAAATAGGTCATATTAATTATCAATTATTTTAGTTACATCAGAATATTGTAGGTTGTCTAACTAAAATTCAAGAAACCAGCTGTAAAAGGGAGCATTTGGCACTTGTACGACCTATGGGGGAAGGTGACATGTGGAAAAATATCATGGAATAAATATTAATATTCCTAAAACTCATATATATTATTTAAATGCTCTATAAGTTTTATTTTAAATCCAAAACCATTCTACTTCTTTTTTGCCTTTCTAGACATATAGAAGTGACCAATAGGTTTGTGCTTAGTATAGACAGTTCAGGAGGTTTTAGGGAAAATGATTTTGGGAGGTGATATTAAAATTATATACATTAATTTAAATATAAATAGTGTAAGGATTTATATATTATGATTTATAAATACCCCTTTACAAAATGACTATGTTTTTTTTTGCTTAGTGTTTCCTACACTTTATAGATTTTGATCCATTTTGGTCAATTCTATACAAAATAATTGGTGATGTTGAATATAGAGGATTTTAGACAAATTTTTATATGATATAAATACTTATTTTAATTTTTCATAGTGTTTTTATGTGCAAGTTATCTCATGTTGCATGAAGGTGTTACCATTGTGAAGTTTTAATTAATTCTACCTTGTTCCAAAATGTTGGTCTTCTATAGAGGTTTCATGTGAATGGGAAATGATGTTACATAGGTATTAGGGAAATATTAGTATCTCATATTATTTTTTGTTTCATCATATCATGCTTGGAAAACTTTTAGTCCTACTATTCATCTCAGTTAACTCTTTGCTCAATGTCATGTTGAAGCACACAGGGGTAGAGTTTGTTTAGCTTATCATGGAGTTGTACTCAATGTGTATCAGTTGTATAAGTAATAAATAGTTTATGGGAGTTAATTTTTTTTAAAAATAAGACACATGATTAGTTACAAACTCTTTCCCCATACTAACCAGTCATATTAGATACCCCTACCTGCTTTGTTCAGATGTCTGCAAGTGGTTTTAATGTTAAAATGGATGTTTTATAACTTATATTCATACCTCCTTAATGTAAATAATGTATTTTAGGGGTTAAATTTGAGTTTGAGTTGCTCTTGAGACTCATTAATCCACATTTTCTACTCCATTCTAGACACCCTACTTGCATACAGTCCATATGCACCTACATGAGCCTTTTGTTGACATCATGCTAAGAGGGGGGAAGCTTGATATGGGTTTCAATATTATAATACTAGTAAGGGTGAATTGGGAATTTTTTTGAAAGCATGGTAATGATCATAAACCTATCCATCTCTCATACCGCCAAAGATTTCATGCTCACTGCCTATGTATGCTAATGTCCACCTATAGGTGGTACTTCAAGAATCATGAAAGCATTTGTATGGAAGGTTGAGATGTGATAACAACCTATTTTGGTTTATAAAATGAGGATTTAAAATTGAAAATTTGTTTGAGGTTTCAATGGGGAAAAAGAGGATGTAAGCTACCTTGAAAGAAGCAAATACTGAGTTCAGGGAAGGTTTCCCAAAAATGCAAAAATAGAGGCAGGGGTGTTAAGTGAACACCCTATAACATGTTTGCAAATAGTTTTGAAACATAAAAATAGGCAAGTATAGTAGATTATATGATGGATAGGAGATATTAAAATAATGGAGGTTAGAGGGTGAGTAAAAGAGTGAAGTTTTAGGCCTCAAATATGCCTCTAAAAACACTAAAACTCTGCACTAATTTCTACAAGATTTTGAGTTTTAGATGACAACTGATTTCCCAAGATCAAAAAAACATTCTCTCATGAATAAATTGGTTCCATGGATTTAATGGTGGAAAAAATGGAATGAATACCATTATTATGAGGTTGATGCATGGTTTTCAAGTTTCATGAGTGCCTACAGTTGTCTCTTCTCAGGGAAACTATGCACCTACCATAGGGTATATAACTAGTGAGTTGGTATAAGTGTTTAGGTGTTGTTTTAGGAAAATAAAACTTAATTAAATTATATGGGAATTTATTTAATCTTAATGGATTCAAATTTTGTATTTAAACATCATAACCAAGCTAAAATAAATCCAATATACACCTATAAGAGTAAAAAAGGCAAAGTTTATAGTCATGGAAGGGAAGGACTTAGTTTAAGAGCTCAATGTACATATGAAGGGTTAAAGGGAGATTGGAATGATGATACAAGCATGTGATCACATCAATTAATATAATTATTAACTTCATAATATAAAAAAAATGTAAAACAAACCTATATAGACCTCCCAAAAGCCTTATATACACCTACAGCTGAAGGTATAGTCTTGAACATGAATTGAGGGTAAGGAGGTGAAATTATCTAGGGAGAAGGAAAGGGTTAAAATAAACTCAAAATTTTATATGATTGATAAATAATGTGTTTACACAAGATTTATTAATCTTACAATTTGAATCATCTGCTCTCCCTATTAGCCCAAAAGTTGCAGTCCATATAGTTACACTAGGACTCTTTACTCAAGAGGTGAAAATGAAGAATCTAGAGAGGGAGAGTGTTTTTGGGATAATTAAAAGATTAATTATAATAAATTATATATGATTTAAATTTTGGTAAATATTAAGAGAATTTGAGATAACCTTGATGAATCATTTTTAGGTGGAAGGGAAAATTGCAAGAAAATAGTCTTTTTGGAAGCCTTTTTTGGGCATTTTTAGCTAGTTAGGTATCTAAATGAGTGAATCCAAATAATAAATTTTGTAAAAAAATACTCATTATGACCTTATAAAACTCATAAAATATTAATTTTTCCTTGTGGAAGAGGTATATACCTGTCAGCTGGTCAAGAAAAATCAAGGTTTGGCAAAATAAGATAATGAGGTCAAAATGGGAAACGGGATTGATAGAAAGCTTTGGGAACATAAAGAAACATATTTTGAGGTTTATGGAGGGTAAATATATGATATAAAATTATATTTTATGATCATAACTCTCAAAATGACTAAAACACCCTTGCACATAATCCAACTAGATAAGCTTCCTTTACGCCTAGTTGGTGAATGAAAGGAAAAGGTGAAAAGGAGTGATTTAGAGTTTATGTAATGAAATTTTAATATTTAATTATGTGTTAAAATTCATAATACATAAGCCTAACCATGAAATATCAATACAAATAGCCTAAATTAATAAAGTGCATGTTATGCCCATTAGGCCTTGAAAGGACCTAAAGCCAATTGGGGGTCCAACCTCACTTTTAGTTCTTGGTGAGTTATATAGTTTATTGGAGAATGTTTATGAGATGTATTTAGACATGTATGATTTTTTTTTTATGAAAATAAACTTAAAATAAAGCTAATTTTAGCTCAAAAATTGTCGAAACAAGTATGAAAAGTGGAAACAAGCTTGATAGGTGATTTTAAGTGCTCATATCTCCTTTGAAACTATGAATGGATACAAAATGAGTTTTGAGGGGTTAGTGGGGTCTCTCAAAATAATTTTTGTGAATTTTTTTTGTAGTTTAAACATTAGGTTTTTATGAACAAAGATTAAGAAGGAAAATTTTCTAAAACCCTTGAAAACCCTCAATCAAGACCTGATGGAGGAAACAAGCTTGGAGATCTATCCAGATGACATAGTTTGACCATCAAAGTGATTGTAACTTGTAAATTATTCACTTAGGCTCCCTCCCATACTTTTTATCTATATGGAATTTTATGGATAGGGTGAAAAATAGTGTACTTTTAGCCATTTTGTGTGTTTTATAGGTCATAAAAGAGGTTTAAATATGCAGTAATGTTTGGGAAGAAGATATGGAATTAATATAAATCCATATGTTCAAATGAATATTTGAAATAACTTATAAGTATTTAAATAAGATCTCTCATCTTAGCCAATCAAAATTGTCTCAATGAACACAATGGTGAGAAGGGTGAAAACTTCAAGTGTGAGCCTTTTTAAGGTGTACTTGAGCAGTCTAAGGCCATAGAGAGTCTTTAAAAGTGTCATACACTCCATACCATGGATTTTTATGGAAAATTAAATCCAATGTTGAATATAAATGTGAGGGGTGATTGAAAAAGGAGTTTTTTAGACTGTAGGTAGTGATGGCTTACTTCTAAGAGTTTTTAGATGAGTAGGGCATGTATGAAATACTTACCTATAATTAAAATAATTATAATTGTCCCTATTTATTTTTGGGACATTCAAATAGGTCCAAATCATGAAGATAATTATTTGAGCCAGGATAAGGAGTTTCATGCCACTTTTCATAAGTTTCATGACTTTTATGGACACTTGGTATCCTTGACATTGGATAGTTCATTTCACACCTATTCTTAATTAATATGTAAGTTATTTTATAAGATTTACTAGTGTCCAAGTGATGTTTTGACTTAGCTTATCTTGACCCTCTTCCAAATGTTATAAATAGTGACTCTTTTAATTTTTTTGAGCAACCTCCATTGGTTGATGGTGAAACCCTAGCCAATTTTGTACTTGAATGTCTCTTGAAGAAATAAAACAAGTTAATTTTCCTAATTAAATGCTTTATAATTAAGTATTGTTATAATATTATTGGTTTTGTCTAGTATAAGATGATCTTTTCTAGCATGTTATCCTTGATTGTTCACCAAGTGTGTAGAAGAGTAGTTGTTATAGGTCTTTGTTACTATTTTATTTTAAGTATATAAGTGTTTTAGAAGTGGTTAATGATTATATTATCCAAAGGAATAATTCATTACCCTCCTAAGTATCAAAATATCTTTTGAACCTAACATATGAAACATTGATGTAACAATTTGTCTTGTGTGAATAAAGCTTTGTTTTGATTTAAGTAGTATAATTTCAATCGATAGGAGGAAATTAAATATTGGTGCATCATATTTTAATTTTATTAGTTTGTCTTCTTAACCTTTTTCATACCAAGTTGATAAATAGGAGAGTATTTCAAAGGGTGCATCAAGGGAACTAGCCCTTCTATAAATTCATCTCACCCAAATTATTTACCCACATCAAGTGAGATGTCTCCATTGTGCCACTTGGATGAGGAGAGATAGTAATATCCTAAAAGGGTGAAAATCCAAGTGATAATAGGTAGGGTAGATGGTGAGAAGTAGAAATTTAATTTCACATTTAAACTTTGCAAGTTATAACGTGAAAATGGAGTTCCAATTTCCATAGGTTTATTAAACGACAAAAAGTGAGACTTGAGTTGTAATTTTTAACTTTGAAATTTACAAAGTACATTAAGAGTTATGGTTTTTATAGTGTAATGAATAGTGGAAAGTAGGGGTTTGATTACAATTTGAAACTTGCAAAGTTATAAATTGTAATCAAAATTTTGGTTTTCACTGGGTATTGGGTGGTGGGAAGCAAAGATTAGGGTGCATTTTGAAACTTTGTAAAGTTTCAAATTATAATTAAACCTCTAGTTTCTACTAGGTATGTGAAAAGTGAGAAGTAGAGGTTTGGGTGTAATTTATAACTTTCACCCAAATCTTTGATTTCCACTATGTATTGAAAAAGGGTATCTTAGGTCACTTGAAGCTTTTTCCCAAAAAAGTAATAGGTCTCCCTTAGGGTATAAGATGTTTTGACATTTTTGGCTCAAAATAATCAATAATTACCTTAGTCCATGTATTTTTGATTTTATTTTGAGTGCTCTTATGTGTGTGTTTGATTACTTATTGAGCTTATATTGTTACTCTCTAGACATTTCCATGATTTACATCATGCATCCTAGGATTTGATGTGATCACATAGTGCATGCCTAAATGTTTTATCTACTGAGACATGTTACCCTTATACATTACACGATCTATACATAACTCATACAACTATTTTATCCTTTTAAAGTAAGGTAACTACCAAATTTTATTTCCTCTCACCTCAAAACTGGGGCATATAAGTGGGGGCATGTCATAGATGCATGAATTACATAGTTTCACATATTCTCCAAATTATAGCAGGGGCATGTCATGGAAACATGTCCTTCACACTTAAAAAAATTCTTAGATTCTCTAAATTATATTGGGGGCATGTTATGGAAACATGTTCTACATAATTACATAGATTCTAGATATACCAAATTTCACAATTACATGATTCAGATACACATTTGTGGCATCATTCTATACATTGATATTATTACTATACCTAATTTTTAGCTTAAGATGTTTATAAGGTGGATATGCCATGAAAAAGGCATCTAAAATTACAAAATTAAATCATTTACATATTTTAAATATTATTATGAACTGTTATTATACCCAAGTTGGAATTTTATGGACTATTATAGAGCTAATCTACTATAATAACTAGTTTACTTTAGGAAGTTTGAGCTAATTAAATTACTCCATCTTACCAAGATTATAATTTAGACTTGATTAAATCATCTAACTTTATCAGACTTATAGATTTATTTGAATAAGTCATCCAACCTCACCATTTATATGTTGTGAGATGATTAAATCACTCACACTCACCAGATCATGTACATATCTAGGTTACATGATTGAGATGAAACAAGCTCAATAAATGTGTTTCAACTCACCTTTACATCAAGGTTGGGGGTGTGTGTCCTCTAATCTCTCTCTCTCTCTCTACACACACACACACACACACACACACACACACACACACACACACACACACACACACACACACCTATAGGTTCAGATTTATCCTAATATCATATTTATGCTTTATAACAAGGTATCCTTTTAAATCAAATTTGCAAAAGGTAAGATGGTTACATAAACACATGTATTCCTAACCTTTCTCTTTCTACTTTTGAGCATTTCAAATTCTTCTAATCTCAAATTTCATATGCTTACTATATACTTTAACATCATCTTGGTTATAGGTCAGTCACCATCAAAGAACTCAAGTTGGGTTCACGTAAAGATAAGGTGTGTTATACACACCCAAATATGCATTTATTTACTGTAAACTAACAATTTCATTACTAGATTAAAGAGGGGGAATGCATATAATACAATATAATTTATGTAGTAATCTAGTCTCGTACACTTGAAAAATATCCATCATCATTGTAACCTTTGTTTTAAGCTTTTAGGACTGAGATGCAATTTAAATCCTATGTTTTTAAAGAGTTGAGTATAGTAAATTAGGTTAGAAATATGCAATAAATAAAACCATTAATATGTTTAGAATTGACTAAGTTTTACCTTTCTAAAAATAATAATAAATAATGCACATGAGAACTTAGATGAAAAAAGATTGAGATAGATGATCTGGGGGATAAAAATTGAGGTAAAGGATCTTTTGAGTGTCAAAAATAGGATCCAAGTGTCAAAAACCCTCCTAGATAGTAACTTCCTAATTGGAGAGTAACATCATATGGTGCTAGTATCCTTATTTTGGTAGTAGTGTCTTTTGTGTAGAACTTTTTTCAGCTTATGGGTACACCTATGTATATTCAATAAAAAATGCATCATGTCTATAAATCGATCCTATCTTAGAGAAGATATAGTATACCTACACTTCTGATTGGGAATACATTTGTTAAGTGGGAGCATGACCAATATGGGGATATTCTAAACTGGATTAGGGGATTACTTGTCACAATAAACCATGCTAATAAGGGTTTCAAATCTAAAAGTATAACACAATCATGAAACAAATCTAAAAGAGTCCTAAATTTAATGTTCACTCTATTATAATAAATAATAAAGTAAATCTAATCTAGTGCTCACCAAAGCTTGTGGCATAAAGTGGAGGTTAAAAAAAAAAAAAAATTAAACTAAACATGCATAGAAGACATATACTCAAATAAATGTATAAAAAATTATAATGCATGGGAGAAAAATACAACTATATTATCTATTTACTCTTACAAAGGATAAATAAAGTTAGGAATACTTACCTTGAAGATTAACCTATCGAGCCTCAATCTCTCCCTTGGCCAATGTGCTTTGCAAGAGATTGTTGTGGTATGTAAGGATAACAAAGAAAAATTAGAGCCTCAATATCTCCCTTGGCCAAGGTGTTTTGTAAGAGATTGTTGTGGTATGTAAGGATAACAAAGACAAATTAGCTCTAGGATACACAACCTATCTATGCAGAGTATTTTCCATAAGACAAGATCCATTTCTTCAAATAAAATATGAAACCCCAAGATTTATTCCTCAAGTAGAATGGTCAATAATAATATGTTAATTCACACTTATTTTTATTCACTTATGTATTCTCAAATGGTTGGAAATGAACTTGTATATATAGGTGGATCTTGCCCTAAATCCTTTTGAATATGTTAGCTATATAGGGTCGACTTAGTCAACCCTATATGTTTTTGGGAGATAATTCACTAGGTCCCAAGATAGGTCAGCTAAAGGGATAATAAAACTCTAAGTGAAAAATATCCCTAAATAGTACAGGGTCAACCTAGTCAACCTAGTACAATCAACTGGTGAAAGGGGGTCAAGGCAAGAAAAAAGAGGATAAATAATGACATGATTGGAATGGGTATAGCTAAGAAGAATAAGCTTAGGGTAAATTATTTTAGGAGATAAGTGTTTAGATGGCAAGTGGAAAAAGGTACAATTTTTTTATGAAGCACCAATAATCTGCCCACCCCTTTCTTGATACATTCCTTAAGACATGCACTCAAAGAGATTGAGACTCAATAGGTTTCTCCAAGATATAAAGTGTCAATGAGTGATAAAAGTTTGAAAATATTATGTATATATATACCCCACTCAAATATCATCATATGTCATGTAAGTACATCTTGGGATGGTGCTTCAGGAATAAAACATGATAACACATAATACTGATGCTAAATAAAGTGTAGGAAGCAATAACTAAGATAAATGAAAGGACAAAATTGAAAAGAACATACCTTTACTTACCTTAGTGATGTAGATAAAGAAGTAGACTGTAAGAGATGTAAAGGTGTCCAATGTGAAAACCACTAGGCAAACCTATAGAAGTTAGTACAAAAATAGCCAAAAATTGAAATTTTTGGAATATAGGAATATGATAGTGAAAAATATTCTCTACATTATCATGATTCTAATGAATTGTATATTTTAAAAAATAGATAAGTAGAGACAAAGATATAAGCAAAATAAGGAATCTGTCTGAAAATAATTAAAATATTTGAATTACTAAAAAGTGTTTTTAAATAGGGGAAAGACAAGTCATTTGGCTATTTTGACTTGTGAAGGAGAGAAAAAGAGCTATGGAGACCAAATGAGCTAGGATGGTGAGGAGATGATAAGCTAGACGAGGGGGAGCTCCAAGAGCAGTAATAGGTGTACTACAAGTATGCAACTATGAATATTAAGCCAATTTTTGAGTAATTTAATGAATTAAGTGTATTTTTAGAAAAAAATTAATTTTTAGAATTTCTAAATAGTAGAATGAAGTAAAATTAGATTCTATAGGTAGGCAAAACCAAGACAAGAAATGGGTTTTAAGGAATTACAGAGAATACTGCCAGAAGGCACTTTTTTAGGAAAATACAAAGGATTAGTAGTAAAAGAAATGGGGTCAAAAAATGAGAAAAATCCATGCTACCAACCCAGTAAGTATATGCCAACTCTATATGTTTTATAGACTATTGACTTAGTACAATATTTCCAATTGATTTGAAAAGTCTAGAATGACAACAAACTACTAAGGAGGGGAAAAGAAAAGGGTTGACTTATATTTTTAAGTCAACTAGTGAAATTTTTGTCAAATTCGGTTAATCAAAGAACCAAAGTGGTATGGAAATGCATGCAAAAGGCTAGAAAGGCTTGGAATGACCAAGGAGACTAAAAATAGGTAAAAATGAATAAATTAAAGTAATTTAGACTTGTTTTTTATTAAAATTGTAAATAAAATGTATTATGATTATACATGACATGGAGGATCTAATACATATTTTTTATTATTTCTTGATTGCAGGGATAACCTAGATTATAGTGATTGGTAGAAATGTCATGGCTATCAGATCTACTGGGGCATCTAATGATAGGAGATAGAGCTAAATTAGTATTTATAGGCCTAGGAGGGATAATTGATATGTGCACGATTCCTCTAAGTTTTGATTTATTAATCATGTTCATGGGATGATGAGAATGACTGACTAACACCTTCAGTTGGGAGGTGGATGGGGATGTGGTAAAGGTAGTTACCACTCTAGAGGATGTACATGTCATGCTAGGGGTACTAATAGTAGGAGTATCGATGACTACATGTATGCCAGACAAAATGGAGGAGAGGAGAACCTTAACTATATGGGTTATAGGCTTGAAGATGATATTAGTAAGTAGGAGAGTTTTCGTGTTTGACATATATACATCATAGATTATAGATATCTATAAAGCTATGATATGGATTGTGATATAGTGAGTGTTATGCCATAATTTTGATGTCAAGGTACCACTATTCATGGTATCCTTAAACAAGATGATCCTAGAGGAAGGAGTATTATATGATCTCAATTCTATCATCTGGATCTAGCTCATACATGATATGTATGAGGTACTAGTCAAAGGGTAGAATTTGATAAGACTGATCATATTATTCATGGCTTAGATATATGCAAGGTTTCCCATGTATCAACTAGTTGGGTTGCCCCATGCAGTTAATGATAGGTTGCCTCAAGTGCAAAGATGGAGAGAGGACTAGGTAGTGAAGGCCATGACCCATGTGTCAACATTATAGATGGTGATATGCATATACATAGTATGGTATCCATATGGGCACATATAGAATACATGGCTAAGATGGGACATAGTTTCACTAGCTACAATAAGGATAGAGGTGGCCAAACACTACACCTGGGAGAGAGAGCCACACTTGATGGTATGAGAATAGGAAATATGGGCTTGCCTCATCAAAAAATACTAATATTCATGCCTGATCATTGGGATAAACATGTGAGAGAGCCATGGGGGAGGAGGGGCCTAGGGCTACCAGTAATGAGGTTGATGCTCAAACCACATCATGAATGACCATGGATGAGGAAAGCATGATAGGGAGTAGAGTAGGAGGAGAGGGGTGAAAAGGAAGGGGCACCAGAGATACCACTACCATATCCACAACAAGATTAGTAATGACTATTGAGGACATGATGTTGATGGATGCAAGATGAGTAAGAGAGAGTGGAGACTATCACCATCCTTGATGACCTAGTAGGTGAGCCAAATGAGAGATAAATGATAGAGAGGCCACTTAGGCATAGGCTAAGGTGGATGCAAGTCATGATAGCTAGATTTGTACTGAGGAGGTGACCTATAGAAGAGGTGTTAGTAGGCCACATGGATGGAGAGAATCTGCTACATGATCACATGGATGGTGAGACCATAGTGGCCAAGACATAGATAAGTAATAATGATGATTAAATTATTACTTAATTTTTTATTTTTAAAAATAGAGACTAGAGATAGATAGATATTATGAGATATAACAATGATCTAATATCTATCTAGGTGTGATTTTTTAGGCATGGCTAAGGATAAGGAGGAGAGATTGGGGTCCCTTGTGAGGGGGTTACTCCATGATGTCCTAGATGAGACTCTATAGTTGTATGACCCTATTGCATTAGAGGACCCCAATGTACCATCAACCTTAACTCAGACAAGTTGGTTTAGATTAGTAAGGGAAGAAATGAGGTAGATATGAGCATAGAGAAACAGTATGAAACCACTAATAGAGATGGGTGTAGGTGAGATACAAGCATGGTAGGCCTTGAAAAAGGAGAGAGCTATGCTTCTGGATAAAATGATGTAGATAATATAGGCACATACAATGACCCTAACCCATTTACCATAGGCATAGGTGCAGGTAGAACACCTATAAGGATAGGTAGAGGGAATGAGATCTTAAATGGCCTTTTTACAGTGTAATATTTAGAGGATTTAGATTGAGGATTTGATGTGTAGTATGGCTAAGCCATGAGATAGATATGATGGAGCCATCTATAGAGTTGGAGCATTATATTGGTTGTACTTGTAAAAATTCATGATATGTGTGTGTGTGCGTGCATGCGTGCATACATGCGCGTGCGTGTGTGTGTGTGCGTGTGTGTGTGCATGCGTGTGTACATGCGTGCGTGCATGCGCGCGTGTGTGTGTGTGTGTGTGTGTGTGTGTGTGTGTGTGTGTGTGTGTGTGTGTGTGTGTGTGTGTGTGTGTGTGTGTGTGTGTGTGTGTGTGTGTGTGTGTGTGTGTGTGTGTGTGTGTGTGTGTGTGTGTGTGTGTGTGTGATGTATCATTTTGCAATATTGATGTTGATTGTGTATGTTGTTATCATGGTTGTGGTTATGGATGCTTTGGATATATTTATTTCTAGCACATGTATTTAACTATTGTTGTATATGCTATAGTAAATATATGAGATGTGGTTTCTTTTCTAGCATTATGTAGAACACATGCATGGGTTAAAAGAAATAGGCAAAAAGGACTTACTAAAATATAATCAATCAAAAATGTAATACACACTATTTCAAGTTGGAAAATGTGTAATAAAAATAAAATGACTAAATATAAATAACCAAGGGATGTTAAAACAAGATGGTAAAAAAAAGGAATTTGTTTTTAAACCAAAGTGAAAGATTTTTTGCACTAAATTAAAATAAGTAAATCACACTAAATCATGTTGGGAAGAATGAAAACAATGTAATAAAATGGAAGGTATGTAAAAAACACAAATGGTATAAAAAAAATTAATTAAGTCAATCAATCATACTATATCATGTTGGGAAGTATAAGAGAAAAATAAAATTAGCAAAATATTGGTCTTAAATTTATCACACTAATTCAAGCTGTGAAGTGTGTAAAGTTCAAGAAATGATTGTATTCTTACATGCACTCAAAAAATAAGAAAATAATAGCAAAAGAGAAATTAAGTAAGCATAAAAACATACTAAATCAAGCTGGGAAGCATGCCAATGACATGTAAATTCATAATCAATCACATCTTATCTCATATTTGACACGCAATTTTTTTGTGACTTGGATTATTGGAAAATTTTGTAAGGAATGTCGGGTCCTATCCATGGTCTTAAACTACAACTCGTAAAGAGAAAACCACTAGGGTGGAAAAATAGGATAATTAGGAAATAAAGGATGTGGGTAATAGGAAGGGAAAAGGTGGTAATTTGTGAGGAATGTTAGGTCTTATCCATAGTCTTACAAAGTAACTCACAAATGAGATCCCAAGGGGAGTGATCAGTAGACAAATAAATATTTCTAAAGAAGAAATATAAAGGATATAGGGAATGAAAAATGGAATGTAAAAATCAAGATTTATGCATGTTATGAGAAGACTTTAGGAAACAAGAAGCATACTAAGGACATGAGAAGACACTAAGTGACTAGTGACCATCAATGTACAAAGGAAACCTATTCACTATAGACACAAAGCTTTGTAGGAATATAAGTGTGTGACTAAGATCAACTCATGAAGTTAGATTGGTAAAAGAAAGGGTAAAATAGACCTACCTTTCTAGGATGTGTTCCCCATTCTTTAGGACCCCTTATAAATCCATCAATCTACTACGAAGATTAGGTACTTGCAAGATAAAGTAGGTAAAACTAAAAGATTTTTTTATTCTCCTTTTCTAATCTAATATCCTACCACACCCCAAAGGACATCAACTCTATCGTGAGGCCAACTATGGATATTGAGCTTTCACTAGAAGGAGATGTGATTTGAATCATGTCTTTTAGTGTGATTTGACTTTTAAGAATAGTTTTGCCTTTTATATCATTATCTTTTGTTGAAAATGATTTATATTTTAACTTTGTATGTATTTTCAAGATTCCTCCTCTATAAATAGTTTTAATGACCAATCATGAGAGATGTGATGATGTACACAAATGAGCTTTAGGCTAAGGATAAAGGAAGCTAAGTAACCAAAGTCAAAGACTGACTAGGACACTTAGGCTTAACAATGAACTAGCATGTGATCCTCAGTCTCAAGTGTTTATATGCTTAGTTTATGAAAAATGAAGATGAGAAAAAGGATATCCAAAGATGGATTGGTGAAAGGAAAGAAAAATGAGATGGATTGTTGGTAACTGATCACATGGTAAAAGGAGATAAGGACCAAAAGGAATAGGGTTTGTATAACCAAGTCACAATGATAATTAACTATGAAAAAAAAGATAAGAAAGCAAACAATCATGAATCTACAAGAAGAAATTTTTGAGAAAAAATCAAGAAAGAAAGATAAATTAGTGATAAATAAAGACAATCATATGCAAATATGAATGACAATATAACCAAGATATAGTACAAAATGTAAAATCACTATATAAGAAAAACATGAATTTGACACAACATTAAATGATATAATAGATAGATAAAAATAAAATTGGAGCACATGTCTAATCAAAATGTAAATGTAAAGGCACCATGCATGTTCTCATAAATACTAATAAATCTACCCACACACATTATCCAAGTCATCATATAAATCTATATGAATCTAGATACAAACTACTTCTAATGTCTCATCAATATTTAATGAAAATTGGGAAAAGACTTTTATTGTAATATCATCAATTAAAAAATTAGGAACGCTCGATGGATTATTTTGAGGAGGGAAATTAGGCAAGGGATGTTCAAGAGAATACATGAGAGTGGGATTTATGGATGCAAGAATCACTAGTGGAGAAGGATCCATGGGTGAGGAAAGGTCCACAGGTGAAGGAATCATGGGTGGAGGCATAGAAGGTGATGAAGGGACCACATGACGGGATGGAACCACTAGAGATGGAGCCATGGGAGAAGAAGGATAAGCCTTATTATGGGGATAACCTATGAGAGGAATGATAGAAGGTCCAAGAATAGCTATAAGGTGATCCTTAAGGTGTTATTGAAGGATGCAACAATGATCAGTGTGATGGGTGCCACAATGGTGCCATAGATAGTACACCTCACCATACTTAGGTATATATTCAGGTAGAACCTTTGAGGGAGGCATGTCTTTGTTTTAGGAAAAATAGGAAGGATATAAAGTATTAATATATTGTTGTAACTTACAACAATGTGTAGAAGAATGATTATCTATCCCATGGAAGTAAGAAATATGCTTGTGAGTGGTCTTAGGAGAAGTACTCATAGAAAGAGGTGTAATAGGAGTGAAAGAAGTTGGAGAAGAATCATGAGCCCATTTGGTGGGAAATGGAGCCATTTAAGGCAAGGGAAGCAAATAATCACCAAGGGAAGGTGATGATGGATAATGAATGGAACTTGGCTCAACAAAAGGAACAATGGGATGAGAAGTAGGGTTAGGCTCAACAAGAGAAAGAGCAAGAATAGGCTCAACTATAGTAGAGGTAAGAATGGGCTCAACTATAATGGGAGTGGAAATGGGATCCAATAAGGGCTTTACTGAGGGAGGAGTAGGATCTATATAAGGTTTAAGAAGAGTCACACTAATCTTAGGGGTAAACAAACTATGGTGATTAAGGTACCTAACAAAATAGTAAGGCCCAGTCATAGCATGATCCATGAGCATATTATTATGAGGCTCCTTAAAAACTAGAGGTGTTATTACCATATATACCTTATGATGAAGAGGAAAAATACTAAAATTTGGAACCATAAATGAAGGAAGATAGGAAGATATGTGAAAAGACTCAAGTGAAGAAGAATGATAACAAATAATCTTGGTATCATGGGCCTGTACAAGATCACCTAAGAATGGATCATCTAGGGAGTAACCATAATCATAATCTAGAGCATGAAGATCAATAACAAAAGTAGGGATGACCTTGTCATCTAAGGAAGTTTGGTGAATAGAATGTTGAGTCTTGGTAAAAACTATGGGAATATCATCACAATGAGGCTTGTGAGAATGAGGTTACAAGGAAGCAAGAAGTTATGAGATGAGGTGAGAAGAGATCAGAAGTTTTAATCTTTAGGTTAATCTCATTAGGATCATCATCATAAAAATATAAGAGGTTAGGTGAAATGTTCCTAATGAGTTCAGGATGTCCCTTGTAACCTTGGGTTGAATTAATGGGAAAATTAAGATGCTAAGACTCATATAATGGAACGTTGGGTAAAGTTTCAAGAGTAGGAATCTTGAAAACACCATGGTATTGGAATTGTTTGAAATTCTAAGAGTTATTATCACCCTAAATCCTATAAATGGATATATTATGAGGGAATTTAATGCATTGATAGATGAAGAAATAATAGCTCTCATACGGTGAGTCCATGGCCTACCAAGAAAAATGTTATAAGAAAAGGGAAAGTTAAAGATCATCAACTTCATGTGAATGGTGATAGGTGGGATGGTAATGGGAAGCCACATATAACCTAAAGGAGGTATTTTCATTCTATCATATCTTGGTAGATGTTGCGTGTAGACTTGAGATTTCATTATAAATATCCAAGGGTCTTAATAAAGTTGAGAGAGGTAACACATGTGCTAGAACCCTCATCATTCAATGCACGCTTAACTTAGATATTTCCTATTTAAACACTAATGAATAAGGAAGGATCATATACACATAGCAAAATATCATTGAGAATCATATTCTCTATAGAAAATTTTAAGGAAAGAGAAGTGTCCATAGTTTCATCAACATTGATAGACATCTCTTCACATTGTTTTAATATACTATCTTTGGATCTAGATAAGGCTACTTCTCATCCTACTAGGGGAGGATGAGGGACATTCATCTTGAATAATAGTTACATAAGATGGTTTATAGGATGTGGATAAGTCCTCATAAGCTCAAGGAACATAATTAGGATGGGATATTAGTGAGTTCTATGATGGGATCCTGCTCATCATAACTAATAATAAGGTTGTTAGATATAGGTGCATAATGATTAAGGAGGTCCTCAGAAGGAGGAGCCAAAGTACATTGGAATTTATGATGATAAGAAGGTGTAGAATAAAGTTGTAAATTATGTTGTGATGATGAAGTAGTTGATTCAAATTGATTTTGAGAATTGGTAGAATAAGTGTTAGTAGAAATTTGAGTATCAGTAGTGTTATAAGATGATGGAAGAGTGGTAGAAATATAAAAGGAAGTGTTATCCAAGGGAGAATAAGAAATTGGATCATATAAATTAATAAGGTCATCTTACCCTAACTCATTTAAATGAGTTGGAGAAGAATCTTGGATAATATGATATGTTATAGAATGAAGGAGGAGTGTAGATAGGTTAAGAATCGATAAAAGCAACCACCCTTCACATATTAGTGATGTTAACCACATTCTCTATGAAAGTGGGTTCAAAAATAGTTTTTACATAATTGGTGGAAAGGGTATGTTTGTCTTGATTATCTTAGATAGGTTGATGATTAGAAAGAGGGTCTTTGTAGATATCCAAATGAGCATTGGTTTGGTTCAAGGATTGAGATTTATCATGTGATTTATAGTCCTTAAAATCAATTTCATTGGCTTCTTGACACTTTTTAATGATATAATCATGATTAAAATTAAGACCCATAAGAAAGTCCATAGCTAAAGTTCAAAGTTGTCTACAGGTCTCATGAGAATGATCCAAACTAGCATGAAACCAACAAAACTTGTTAGGATCATACCATAATTTCATACGATGGGTAGGGTCAAGTTATCATATAAGAGGCCTAAGTATATGATTAAGAAATTCAACTGAATATAGAGTTTTATGAACATTAATGTTGTTTGGTGAAGATAAGTGAGGATTGGTATATTATTGAGCAGGTACTAGTTTTGATGAAGGGGTAGGAATGAAAACTTGAACATTGTGAATGGTGTCATAATAATATATAACACCATCATTGGTAGCATTGAAATTTTTATTCATAAGTAAGAGACAAGGACCTGTAGTAGGTTGGGGTGGCTTGAATTGATGCATAAGGAAATATTGTCATTTATCTTGGTTAAGCCTTCTCTAATGTATGTGGAGAGAGATTCAAACCCAATATTGAAGTTTAGGAAAAAGGGCATTGGTAAACAAATGGAAAATATTATCATCAACTGTGTTATGTTCACATTTCTTTAACAAAGTTTTCCACATTTTAACAAAGGCTTAGTATTTTTATTTTCATGTTGTTTATAATTTATGAAGTGGACCAAAGTGTTTTCAGGAAGATCACTAGTTTGTAATTCTTGAACTAAAGCATTCACTAAATCCTCCATACTAGCAATGGAATGAGTTCTAAGTTGGTTGTACCAAGCCAAGGCATCACCTGTGAGAGTTTTGGCTAAGATTTTGGTAGTAGAAAAGGTGTTTAATTTGAAACAATCCTTATAAATATTTCCAAATGTTTTAAGATGAAGGGTGGAATCAGTTGATCCATTATAAGAAATTATAGGAGTGATACCTCCTATATCAATGTTAGAAATTTAAGTAGTGAGAGGTTAATTTTAGTGATGCTCAATTGTTTTTTTAACCAAATAAGGTTAAGGAATAAGATTACCTTGATAATATCAAAGAGGAGGAGGGGGAACATTCTAGTTATGTGTGCCCCAAGCCATTAGTTGAGGATGAGATCGAAGATGAAGAAGGTGGTTTTGCATTCTCATTATTTGATTTGTGTTATGATCTTTAAAGGTATTAATTTGAATGAGTTTTTGTAAAAATATTTGATGTGTTTGATTAACATTATTATAAGTATTAAAGGTGGTATTAGTGGCTTGGGTGCCAATATTTGTGTTGATAGGAGCTTGAGAGGAATTATGAGAATGTGAGGCACTAGTGGCAAAATTTGCTTGTGTAGTAAAATGTGTACTAGTGAATGGTTGAGAAGAAGAAACATTAGTATCATGATTACCTTGAGTATAAAATGATGCACTAGTGTAAGGATTGAGGATAATGGATCTTATAAGAGGCCCACTAGATGTAGAACTTGCCATGTTAGTGGATATACTAGGCATAGAGGTAGAAAAATTTAGAGAAGAAGAGGTCATGGTATGAGAAGGGGTCATAATCAAAGGAAGATGATAAGAATCAAAGAAAGTGGTACCCCCAAATCTAGTTGAGAATGTACGAGTAGGTGAATGAGACTCTTCAGATTAACCACTAATAATAATATTGTAAATGGTGGAAGGATCTTTTCCTTGATGTTGAGGAAATTTAGTAAATAAAAAAAGCATTTTATGTGTATACTCTAATTCAAGATAGTATTCTAATGAGAAGAGAAGATTACGTTGTAAATAGGTATTAGGAGGGGTCCCATAGTTCATTGTGCAAGTGATAATATGAACATTATTGGCATCCAAGAGAGGAGCCCTACTTTGTCTATGGGAGACCTTGTGAGGGTTAGTAAAATTCATCATGTCTATTGACTACAAATCAGTATTTTCATCAAGTATAAAGTCCTTGATGAAGGGAAAGAAAGAGCGATGAGAAAGTAAGGAAACAAGAAATGATAGGTATAGTACCAGGTTGACTAGATCAACGTAACCTAAAAATAGGGTTTGTAAATAGTACAAGGTCAATTGGGTTAATCCAACACAATAAATAGAGGATAGAAAAAGAGTAAATAAGGTCTATAAATAGTACAGGGTCAATTATGTTAAACCAGTATAATGAATAGAGGCTATAAAAAGGTATAGGGTCTATTGGGTAAATCCAATACAAATAATAGGGAAAATTAAGAAGCTTATAATATTTTGTGAAATGAAATAAGATAAATTTTACAAGTGATTTGAAAATAAATAATTGAAGGGAAACAAAAAAATCAATTGGATAAATTCTAGTCAATCTAATTGAAGCATGCAACGAAAAACCTTACACCAAAGTTGTATAATGCAAGTTTTTACAATACAAAATATAATTGAGAAAAAAGCAAGCAATAAACTTGAAAAGTAAATAGATAGCTAATTGGTCAACCTGAGTGTTTATTAGATTTTTATAATATGATTTTAAATGTGATGGGAAGTTGGTTATAAGGAACTAGAAGACAATCTAAGGATGGTTTCAGGTAGTTTGGGCTAAAGGGAATATGTAGTGGTAATGACATAGGATTGGTATTGGGGCCTACCCCTTCACTTCACACATCACAATGATAAATGTGTTAGGTGCTTAGCCAAAATATACCATTAACCATGCTTTATACTTGACCAGAATATCAAGTCAGCTTCCCCCGTGGTGATGAAATCCAAGTAGGTTGGCCTTGGGTAGATAAATGTTAAAATGCTTATTTATATTTTGTGATTTGGTCATATGTGAATAAAATAAAAAATAGTGAAACTAAATCATTAATTGAAAACCACCTAATTAAACTATGCGATCTATTCTAAGCATGCAAGCAACAAGGAAGGAAAGTGTGAACTAATTACCAATATATAAGGTTAATTCCAACTTTGAAACAAGGTATAATGTTGATATAGTCAAAAATGTATGCATATAATAAATAATAGGGTTGATAGGGTTTATTTTACACTACAAAAGCAAGGTCTAAAAAGTAATAGGGTCGATAGAGTCAACCCAATTATCCAGACAATACACAAAACATAGAACTGGGTTGATAAGGTTGATTCAATTGACTATGTAGGGGTAGTTTTAAAGACTATAAACTATAAAAAGAAAGACTTTAAAGAAAGAGATAGAGAGATAGAACGTAACCTTGGTGGATCATAGATGCAAATAATGAATATTTTTATTCAAGAACCTTGATATATACTTGTAAATTTTGCTAACTAGGTTGATCAAGCTTTGCAAAAACCTATTACTGAGTGCTTGAAAATGTATAGGATTAACTAGGTCAACCTAGTAGTCTGGACTGGAAGTCTAAAAAATATATAAACCTATACTAGGTTGACTGGGTTGATCTAGTAGTTTGTACCTGAGAACCTATGTACATAAGTCAGAAATGGATCAATGCAGTTGACCCAGTATGGCAAATATATGATAAAAATAATGATGAAAAGAAATGAAATAAGGGGAACAAATCTTGAAAGGGTTAGTTCACATTATATTCACTAGAATATATGTAATCATAAATGCATCATGTCTATAAATCAATCTTGGCTCGAAGAAGATAGAGCATACCTACACTTCTAATTGAGAATACATTTGTTAATCAGGAACATGACCAATATGGGGATCTATTAGACTTGATTAAGAGACCACTTATCACAATACACCATGATAGGAAGGGTTCCATAGTCTATAGTATAACACAGTCATATAACAACCTTAAAAGAGTCCTAGGTTTAATGTTCATTCTATCCTAATAAACAAGAAAGTAAATCTAATCTAGTGCTCACCAAAGCTTATGGCACAAAGTGGGGGTTAAAAATAAAACAAACTAAACTAAACATGCATAGAATACCTATTGTCACATCAATGTATATGGAATCCTAATGCATGGGAGAGAAACACAACTATGTTATCTATCTACTCTTACAAAGGAGAAATAAATTTAGGAATACTTACCTTGAAGAAGAACCCATTGAGCCTCAATCTCTCCCTTGGCCAAGGTGTTTTGCAATAGTTTATTGTGGTATGTAAAGATAAAAAAGATAAATCATCTCTAGGATACAAAAACTAAAAATAATTCTCCACAAGACAAGATCTTTATTTCCAAAGAATGTATGAACCTTAAGCTTTATTCTTCAAGTAGAATGGTCAATAAGTAGATGTTCATTTACACTTATTCTTCTTCACTTTTCTATTCTCAAATGGTTGGAAATGAAATTTTATATATAGGTAGATCTTGCTCTAAATACTTCTAAATACATTAGTTGTATAGGGTCAACCTAGTTGACCCTATATGTTTTTGGGATATAATTCACTAGGTCCTAAGTTGGGTCAGCCAAAGGAATAAAAAAACTCCAAGTTAAAATTATCCCTAAATAAGATAGGGTTGACCCAGTTGACCTAGTATAATCAACTAGTGAAAGGGGGTCAAGGCAAGAAAAATTTGGATAAAACATGACAAATGATTGGAATGGGTACAATTGAGAAGAATAAGCTTAGGGTAAATGGTTTTAGGAGACAAGTGTGTAGATGGCAAGTGGAAAAAGGGAAAAAAATCTTACAAAGCACCAATAGTCTACCCACCCCTTTCTTTGTGCACCCCTTAAGGCATGCACTCAGAGAGATTGAGACTCGATGGGTTCTACAAAATACAATGTGTCATCAAGTGATAAAATTTTGAAATTATTATGTGTATACATTATTTCTAGGCTTATCAAGTAGGTTCCTACATGCACGAGTTCTAAAACCTTTTAGATGACCTATTTTGACTAATTTTATGAGAAAATCCTAATATTCCATGTTGTTAAGGCATCCAGTTGATACAAGTAATAAAATGTGTTTGTTAGTGGGGTAGACTAGACATCCTCAACACCCCATTATGATGAGATTTGCCTACATACCAATACTGTGAAGAGGGATCAAGCCTGATTTAGTTCTCCCCACCTAAGTATTGGTGAAAGTGTAAGTGCAAGTGAAGCTAGTATGATTATAGACTTGAGTGTTTTGAATGTGCTTGAGATTGGAAATCTGAGTAATCTTAGCTTGTGAATGTTATAGATGGTTGTATGTAGAAATAAGGTAGAATAAGGATTGATAACCTTAATTGTGCACAACCTGTTATGAGTTTATATGTGTAATTTACATCTAATTTCCATCTAGTGGGGTAGAGGGATAAAATTAATGTATATATATTGTTTTGGTGATTTTATAGGTGTTAAAGAGGTCTAGGTTGGCCCTAGGTGGTTTAAGATTTGAAAAGATATATATTGGTGGAAAAAAGAGGGAAATGATAGTTGTGCCAAAATTGGGGCACTATTGCCATGTGGTGTTACTGTCCCTATTATGACACTAGTGTCTAGGTGGTAGGACTTGAGGCACAAAGGTCCAAGATGTCAAAATGAGGGTTTAAGACTACTTTGGGTATGTCAAGGTATGCTTGTGGCCCATATGAAGGATGGATAGGTGTGAAAATAGGTCCTAAGATAGGTTTGGGGCTAAGATATGGATAGGTGGTATCAAATAGCACTCTTAGCACTCAAGTGACATTTTTAAGTGATTGCATCCCCCACTTTGTTTTGGAAATGAAATAAAGTGAAATGATTAAGATAAAAGAAAAAGAAGCATACCTATCCTTACCTAAGAGGTGAAGCCCATGAATCTAAATCTGATTATGTGAATCATGCTCCATTACATGTCTTACAAATGAAACATGCATAAATCAATCCTTACTTAAGAGATATCAAAATCAAATACAAAATTTCATAAAGAAGTAAAATTGAGTAAAAATATAAAACTAAGTAAAGGGATAAGAGAGAGGAAAGGAATAAATATACCTCACTGGGTAAGTGAACCAATACATAAACATGGTGATAACCTTTGTGTGTGTATGTATATAGTGATCAATCAGTGACTATCTTAGATTGAGTTGATGGATTTCTCAATGCCCATGTGTGGGTGGCTTAATTACTCAATCTGGTTTTGATTCCATCATTGCCCACCCCTACTTAGTGGATAATGGCTTGTGAATAGCTTGGATTAGACTAATGGTGTGTATAACCCTCTCATGTAGGTGGCTCAGTAACTCCAATAAAATATGAATGCATAATTGACTACCCATGTTTATTAGATGCATATGAAACTAAAAATATGAGATGTAACTAAAAATTTCTAATTGGAGATATCTAATTGGAGAAGTCAACTTTATGGCCACTTAGGTATATTAGGCAAATCTTAGCCACTTGGGAATGCCAACCACTATAGATGGAATAAGACATGAATTTGGTGTGCAACCTAGAATATGATGTCTAATGTGTAAGATGTATATAATGACATGGATTTTTTCATTCCATATAATCAACTAGTGTATAAGTGAGCATATAAAAATAATGTGTCATGCACATGCCCCTAAATATGATATCTAAGCATATGGATTCTACATTGAGTTGTAATAATCTGTATCTGAGTATCTAAAGTGAAAATGGGAATGGTCAGGCCATGCATGATGCCCCCAATCTAAGCAAATTGGTATAAATCTAAGCTAAACTAAGCAAAATTGATAAATCTATAACTAAACTTGTGTAAACTTGGACTGTACCTATTGTAATTTTCTAGCAAATGTGGAATTTTTTGATACTAAGGCTACTGGACAATAGTTAATACCTTGGATAGTAGTACCATGTGGAACTAATGTCCTAGTTTAGGTGCTAATGTCTGACTATTTTGATTTGTATGCAATAGTAACTGATCTTTGTGTCATTATTTCCCACTATATTTCCCTGAGCCCAATTTCTATAATATAAGCCTATGTTCTAAAAATTGTACTCTTAATACATTCTAATAGTCTAATATCTATGATAAACCCTTGTGAATTCCCCCTCTTTTTATGTGAGTTTTTAAACCTATACAAGATATATCCTCAAATGAAAAGTCTCTATAAAATGTGTGTTAGTCAGAGCATAAATGATATTTGCATAATAATCCAATATAATGTGCATACGTAACATTAGAATGTAAGATAATCTAAGAATAAGTTTGTAATGTGTGATGTATGTTATTTATATAATTAATAAGGCTTGTCAAGATAGATATAATAATGTATGTAACATCAAATTTGAGTAATAACTGAGAAACTACCTAGGGGATGGGGCATGATGTCCATCATGACACCCAAGTAGGAAGGGGAGATGCATGATGTTCCTCTTATAATATAAAACTAGAGTGTGTGACAAATAAGAGACAAGTGTCATTGCCATGAAACACACAACAAAGCATATATACAACACACTTGAGGTATGCAAAGTAGACCAAGGTGCTAAAATATGAAGGACATGGGCACATGTCACTAAATCTAAGAAAATAAGATGTATAAGAATATGTTAAAATTTCCACATGAAAAATTGATAAGAAATTTAGATTAGATCCACATAGAATTACATTTTTAAATGTTTACATACACAAACAAGAAAGCACACACAAAGACATGGCCACATATCCAAAGCATATTATTGGAAATTTGGCATCCCAAGCCAAATGCCAACCCCTACAACCAAATGATTTACATGATACCCAAACAAGCCTACACATGGTGATATCTTTCATGGTGATGTCCTCATTTATCTCATTTTGAACCTTGGTAACAATGTTTGAAGTGTCATGGTGTGTACTAGAGCCTACTTGTGAATCCATCATATCATAGCTATTTTGAGGTCTATTTGGTGATGTGATAGTGGTCATGGTGATCCTTGAGTGATCAAGAGAGTTTTAATGTGTATTTTTAGGTTTATTAAGTTGTTTTAAACTTTTTTGACAAGATTAAGGTCTTTTTATCAAAAGTTAAGTCAGTTTGGATATTTTAAGGTTGTTAGTCCTTATGGTTTAGATCGATTGTATGCCATTACTTAAAGAGAAACATTTGTTTATAGAAGATAAGGGTTTTAAACCTTTTCCAAAGTCATAATATTAAGGTCTATTAGTGTGTTTAATGTCATTGTTCATGGTTTATCCATTCAATTAGTTTCAAGCCCTCATGCCCCCTTTAAAGTCACCAATCACCCTTCAAACACCTCATATTGGTCAAATGCACTATTAATATTTGGAAATGGTAATATTTAAAGTTATTTTATTATTTATAAAGGTCTTAAAATTTCCCATTATCATCTTATAGGCATAACTAGGTGGTTTCACATCATAAAGGGCCATTTCAGAAGTAAAATCCACCTTCCTACTCACCAAGTGGGTCCCACACATGGAAAAAAATGTCTCTTAATATCCTCCCAAATATAACACTAGTTCTTAAATGATAGTTTACTCTTTTTTTCCCTCTCCTTGACCTCCAATGGTGGTTCAAGTCTTCAAACATGGAGAAAATGCAGGGAAAGAAGTGTTTTTAGGTGTATTTTATAGGTTGTATGGACTTGTACAACCAATTCTATATAGGGGAGGTCATAAGGTTACATAAAATATCATGTTATGTGTATTAGAGGATTTTTGGGTCAAAATTATGCAAAATAGACCCAAAACCATCTCTCTCTCCATCAAGCTCCTTTGCATTCCATGCACGATTTCAGGTTTTCACTCATTCCATATAGGAGAGAGAAGATCAAGATCTAAGAATTTGGAGAGAGGAAGGGGGCCCTTGACTTCCTCATTCATGTAATTTTTAAAATTTCATGGCCTATAATTTATGAATAAATTATAAGAATATAGGCCCTCCAATGGTCTTCTTCATTTGTGCAAGGGGTCAAAAGTGCAATAATTTTAGTGCATTTTCTAGGATTTTTAACAAATTAACACTTGGTGTGTCCCTGAGATCCTCATAGACCATATATATCACCATCCACCCATGTTTCACATGTGTGGGTGTGTGAGAGAAAACAAAACTTCATGTTTTCTCCATTTTGGAGATTGTAAACAAGTTTATCTATGTTGTAGAGCATTCAGGGCATAAATATAGAAGAGAGGGATGTTTTCAAGCATGAAATGATATATTGAGGTCCTTTCAAATATTATATGTCCTTAAATTATTTTTCAAGTCATTTAATCAATAAAAGATATCCCTTTTAATCCATCCTCTAAGGTGTCTGTCTTGAATATTAAGTGACCTTCTATGCAAGAAGAAATAGGGTACTTATAGAGAATCTTTAAAGTTGTCTAAGAGGAATATACATAAGCCCAATATTTGATCTAGGATATATAATTTTATTCCATATTAATCATGTCACTATACCTTAACCATATCCACCCTCAACCTATTTTATAATGGAAACTCTTGCTCAGTCACTACAAACCTTTCAAGCAAATTAAACAAACAGGGTAGTCATTATTGGAATAGAGTAAAGAGATGTGAGAAATTTCAAAGAGAATAAGGAAATTACACAATAATTTTTGTATGTAATGAAATTTAAATTAAGATAAATACCTTCAACTTATTATAAAATGGGGTTAACATAATCTAGGCAACCCTCATCTAAGCACCTTTATGTAGACTAGAGGCTTAGATGGAATGTTGACTAATGAAATAGAGTCTTCAAGACACTAACAATATTTTAAGAGTCCTAAGAAATATGAAGATGAATGGGAGATGAGTTTAGAATGGATAGATAGGGTAAACACTCTTAACCACCCCTAGGAGGACAACTCAATTAAGACCCTAATGAAGACAATACTATGCCTGCAAGATAAGTGAAACATTGATGATTTGAGGTTAAAAAGATTCAAAGGGTTATAAAAAAATGGTGAGAGGAAATTATCATGGTGATGATACCCAAGTATAATAATGTATCATCATGTTCACTTCTTCAAATGTATACATAGTCAAAAGGCATACAAACACCATCTACAGGCGGACTGTAGAAATATGACATATAGAGTCAAAAGAGCCATTGTTTGAGGTATTTTGAATACATGGGGTGCTAAAAAATTCATAAATCCAAGTATAAATATCAGTGATAATAAATTGAGAGAAATATTTTGAGGTCAGAGTCTACTCTCTTTCACACAGTCAAGGTGGAAGATTGTCTTCTATAGGCAAAATTATTAACAAAAGAATGGGAATGTGATAAGTATGCAAGATTTGAAATGTAAAGAGTGAAAATAAACACTCTTGATGGTTTCATTTAGTTTTTTTCCTTCAATTAATCCTTTATTCCACTTAATAAAAGTGAGGAAGAACTTAACAAGCCTACACATGCCCATTAGGCCTAATAGACATAAACAGGCCTGTACATACCAAATTGAGGGCTTATATACAAATTTGAAAGTTGTTTGAAGTTATATAAATTTATGAGGGAAGTAATGAAGGTTAAATAGGATTTTTAGGAAGATGAGAACCTAAATTTCACTAAAAAATCACTCAACTAAACATCAAGACTATACACACCCATTAGGCTTAATAAGCCTAAACAAGCTTATGTGCACAAGCTAAGAGTATTTTCTTGGTTAAGGTTGATGGTATAGGGGGTTAGAAACACCTGATAAGGTAATTAATGAATATTAAATAATAACTTAAAGGTGATATGAGTCCTACTTGATATGGGATTCAACCTAGATGGCCTAACTAGGTCTAGTTAGGCCTAAGCATACAATTACAATAGGGTCATGAGGGGGATACCAAAGTGTGTAGATGTTTGCATAATAGTGAAGTGACACTTGTATTTAGGAGTATGAATTGTTTCTTCAAGTTTTTTAATACTTATATAATGTTTTTATTAATTAAAGATAAGAAGGAAGTCCCTAATGACCTATTAGGCCTTTAGACCTAAATCGAATATGTATAAACCCATGCACATAAAGTAGAGATCTACACATGATTTGGGGTTGTTTTTGAGAGGTTGAAAAAAATTAAAATATAGTGTAAAAGGTACATATTATGGTATCATAGTGATAGGATCTCAATTGAAGTAATAAAAACACTTAATCATATCCTTAGGGCTATAAAGGCTTTAACTCCTACAAACCCTAGACTTGACTATATGAGGGTATACAAAAGGTAAAATTGAAAGAGAGATTATAAATAAAGAGATTATAAAACTATAATCATGATATGGGAGTTCATAACCACATAAACACTATATTAAGGGGAGGTTAAGGACTACTCGAGTGCCAAACACTTAGGCTGACAGTAAACATTGACTTATAGGCAACCACATGAGAGTGGGAGAATAAAGTTGGAGTTCTAAGTAGTTGGGAATAAATTATAAGGTTGGGAAAAACTAATTTAAGAGAGTTATTTTATTATTTTTAAGTCCCCAAATCCACATTTAAGAAACTCAAAGCCTTTAGACTCAATTTAGGCCTATTAGGCCTAAAAGCCATTCTTAAGGCCTCAAATCCCATGCTCACCTCAGTTGCATAATCAGACCCTCGAAGCTCATCCAAGACAATGAGAAGGTGTAAGATGATTTTATCGGTCTTATGAGGGATTTTTGAGGCATAGGAAGGTAAAATAATGGTCAAACTCAATTTTAGAACCACCTTGAGCTATAACAGTCCAAACTATCAACTTGAGTTGTCTATTCAAGTGCTCATATATTTCGTGTAAAGGGACTCAAGGAAAATTATCCTAGGGAAATCTGGGGACCAATATGAAATTAATATCCATGAAGGAGTGAGTTGGATTTAGGGTCCCAACTATATGAATGCATTATAAGATTGTAACAATGTCTAGAAGGCCTGCAGAGAGCTCAAGGTTCACCAACTTGCATTCATATCTCCACGCACAAGGTGAATGAGACCCAAAATTTTTTAGGTGTTTTAGGGGGCCTAAGGACTAAACATCCATGACCATAAGTTTAAGATTGGAATTTTGATCTTTATGAACCATTGTTAAGATGGTAGACCTCCAAAACCTTACTTAAACCCTAGTAATGACTTGATTGAGAAGATAGTGAAGAATTGGCATCCATTTGCATTATAATGACCCTAAGAACACCTTAATCACAAATTAAACTTAGATAAGAGACTAACCATGGTATTTTTTGTAGGGGCATTATATGAACTAGTTAAAAAATAGTACTTTTTCAAGGAATTGAGAAAAAAACAAAAGGTGGTTTAAGGAGTTAAAAATCATTGGAAGTGATAGTTTTAGACTTTTTTTATCTTATCAAATCATAATATGTCCAAAAAACTACTTGGAAATGCCTCTGCAAGTCCACACCAAATAATCAATCTATAAATGCTAAAGAGAAGTGGACTAGTCAAATAGGAAAGGTAAATTTTCAAGTGTCTACTACTTAGAAAGGCCTATATCATGGTTGGTGACATTTATTCAGACTTGGAACACACCTATCCACCTGGTTTATGGGTTATTTTTAGGTCTCATGCCCATTCAAGCACAAATAGTCAAGCAATTAGTCTTAATAGGCCTAATAAACCTACTTGGTCAACAAGGAGAGTTGTATAATGGAATAGAGGGGATGCTAGGAGATCAATTCAAGGTCACATCACCATATTTTAATTACCATCATGAAGACTAATAACTAAACTTCATAGTCATAATGGAGGATGAGGTAGTTTTAAGACTAGTCAACATGCATAAAGGGTGATAGGCTGCTCAACACCTAATGGAGGCCTAATCACATCTCATTAACACCTTGTAACTACCAAGAGAAAGGTCATTAACCTTAATAGGGCATGGACATAATCTGAAGGAGGTCTACCTAGGCTTGGTCCAACCCCCATCACTCTAGCTCAATGTCTAAGGGCTCATTCAAGACCATTTATGAACACCAATGCATGAAATGACGTATGAAGGACTATTGTAACTGATTATAAATAAAATATGAGTTTATTTTTGTAATTTATGACCTCCTATATCACCTCCATGCCATTCTCCCTCTCGTTCACTTCTTATTATGTTATTTATTTAGGCTTTAAGGCCTTGATTTGTATCCCTCACCTGGGTATGGGGAAAATATACATAGATTTATACTTTGTAGACCTCTTGGACTATTAATGGACTATTGCAACTTCTCCATGATTTAAATCTAGTGTTTTCATGCTTATTGATATACATATGTGGTAGATTTTCATCCCATTGTAGGTCCTTATCTCACATAAATGTTAGTAGGTGTGTTATGTAGGTTACATGGTGTGCAAGAGTGTTGATGATTAAGTTTGAAGTGTGATCTGATAGGTAAGTGCATCATAAAATACCTTAATATAATGACCTTCATACTCTAGCTACCTAATATAACCTCCATGTGAAACATTGTTTCATAGGAACTCTTGGAGATAATACTTTAGTTCATGATTAGTTCACTAGTGTTGTTAGGATTTCAAATTGAGTGGATGAATGATATTAGTGCATCACCGCCCCATAGATTAGTTTTATTTTATGCACTCTTTATCCCTTTTCACCCCAATAATAGTAGGTCTTAGTGATTCTAAGCCACAAGTGATGTACCAAGGGAGCTAGCCCCATAACCTAGAGGTATAGCCTAGTTATAGGTCACCCATAGCCTTGGTATATTCCCATATTGCTCTAGCCTTGAAGGTAGGCTAAAAAACCTCCTTCTAGGGTGTAACTTGGATATCTACACATACATACCATGAAAAGAAGTGGCATAGAGCCATAGAGCAATGGCATAGGTAAATGCCCTTGAATAGAAGAAACATAGAGATACAATCAAGTCTAAAATAGGAAAGCTAGAAGTGAAAGTATGCATGAACATGTAATAAAAATCTATGTAAGAGATAAGATGTACATATAATAAGTCTAAATTATTAATAGCCAACAAAACAATTGAGTAAGTGTAGCATGATCAATATCAATATATAATAATGCTAAAGTTGTGATGTAGAGTATAGAAACATGTAACCTGGTAATCAAAACTATGTATAAGGCGTTCCCAAATGGGTGAATGTGTCAAATGAATAACCCATGTATCTATGCATATGCCCCCATTAGGTAGATAATAGCAAATCTAGATTGGTGTAGTGGACCTAAATCTTGTAAGTATATGCAAACACTAGACAAGAACAAGTAAAGCATTTATGTATGATAAAACCAACTACACTAAGATAGTTAACATATGTAGTGTATGGTAATTATAATAAATGTAAAAATGATAATGCATTCGATCTATAATTTTTGTTTTCTACATAAATATTTGAATTTTTTTTAATTTTTAACATACTATTTTATTTTTGTATTTTATGGATATAAGCTATGTACAAGCAACATGAAAATGAAACTATATATAAGGAGTAAGAAATAAGGAAAGTATGTACAAGAAGGGAGGAATAATACTAATTGATGAGTCTCATGGGAGACTCACTATCAATGTGGCATGTGTCAAATAAATGAATAATGATTATGCATATTATATACAAATGTAATTGTGGTCCCAAAACTATTATACTGAGTGATCTATAACTGGCACTACCTATGCTATGGTGTTAGGAATCCAAGAAACTATTTGTGGTGTCCTATGAAATATAAGGGTATTAGGGACCCATCTAGTAGAATATGTTGTAGCTGGCATAGGTTCCCTATGCTGAGAACCCTGAGAACTTAATAATACTAATCTCAAAATAAAATGAGTAGAGGGAGGCCCTAAAAAATATATAACATATTTATAATGCAGGGGTATCTCTAATAATGGTCTCCATGTGAGAGTATGAATATGTGGTAATAATGTAGGAGTAGACTCACTTGCATTGGTGACTCAAATAAACTCTATGGTGTATTGAGAGGAACTATGATTGGATCTATAATTAGTTACTATGTTGTAACTGGTAACTAACCTGTAACTGGTAATTATGGTATAACTACCTGTGGAGGATACTCATATAAAATACCCTCAATTATGATCACCCAATTTACATGTATATATTTAAGGTATCTATGCATGATGGATGGGATGGATTGTAGATAATATATACATGGCCTACCAATAACATGTAGAATGTGCCTACACTAGGTACTACTAAGAATCTAGAGGGCACATGTGCTAGTATAACCTATAGTGAAGTACAATATCCTTGATGGATATTTGAACATGGCCACTAAAACCATGAATAATTGTGTCTATGGGAGATATATCCTACTATAAATACCCTGAATACTATATAATTGTGATAGTGCACATGTTAATACTTGACCCATTATCAACCATAACACTCTGAATAGGATAATGATCTATGTAAGCTTGTACAAGAGTGCATATAAATATGTTTCATCATCAACAATATCATGTTCTAAGAAGGTGATGAGTGGTATAGATATAACTATAGTATGGTACACACTAATTATATTGTGTAGGGGGTGTGCATCTGCTATAGTGGTGTGATATGATGCTAGTGGTGGATATTCTTGATACATGTAATGAACACCTAAAGTACCCCTATCTCATTTGCTATATGATTTGGAAATAGATTTGAGTATATTTTCAATGCTTTAGCTTCTATTTTTTGAACTTTAGGTGCCTTTATGGTGGTGTGCCCACATCAATTATGTTAGCCTCTATCAAATTTTGTATCTTATGCTTCAATGTGATACATCAGTTTGTTGTATGCCTTAGTTCCCTTTAATGTTTATAGAATATATTGGAATCATAAATTTTTGGAAGAGGCCATATTGTATCAACTTATTTGATGGGAGGGAGAGATATGAAATTGCATTATAGGAGATCCAAAACACATGCTAATTTTTCTAGAAGGTTGGTGAAAACTCTCTGTGGAGGAGTTGATAAAACCAGGCAAGGGGATGGATTTGAAGCTATGTTAACTATGAACTTTGGATCATTCTTATTTTTAGTGTCCCCTACCTTGTATGGAGGCTTACTAGAACTCTTAGTAGTTGATTATGATCTACTTGTATATTTTAATTTTCCCATAGAGAAGCTTTGCTTCCCTTTCTTTTATTGTGTGGCATAAGTTTGTGAAGGTTGGAAAATTCTTGAACAAGATAGCTTCATGTAATGTCAGTAGTAGGCTCTATTTTAATGCCCTAGAGCTCTCTATCTATCATGGGGATAGTTAAATTGGCCAATATAGTCTTATATCACAAGGTTTATTCTATAATAGGCTCATTTTATTTTTATTTTAGTTGTGATACTTGAGCATATGAGATCTTATCACTCATGTTTATTGAGAAGTGTGCTAAAAACATATCTAGTAATGGATTAAATGTAGTGATAGACTAATTCGATATATCATATAACCACTATAAGGCATAATCCTTTAGACTATATAGGAACAACTTAGTGAGGATCTAATCATTGGACACATAGTCCAAACATGATGCATGGAAAGCTCAGAGATGATGCTCTAGATCACCCTTACCATCATATAATGTAAACTTAGGTGCCATTAATTTGGATGGCAAAGGAGTTACTGCTATGTGATGTGCCAAAGGTGTATGTAAAAGAACATGAAAATCTAAGGAATGTTATAACCTAGTAACCCCTTGATCAATATGTAACACCTTAGCCTATAGAGAATGAACCTCATGCATAAGAGATTGTACATCTAGAAAGGAATAAATAGCCATGTGAGGTATAATTACCATTGAAGGTTGTCAAGTTAAAATTGGTTTTTATACTAGCTGAGTTGGCCCAAAAGTAGGTGTAATAATGTTATTATCTGGGGGAGTAGAAGATTGACCATTATTTATTTTTTGAATTTCTTCATGGATAATATTGATAAGGTCATCTTGCATATCTAAATGTTTGGAAATAAAATATTGCAATTGTCTCTTATTGGTTTCATCAAATTGGTTGTTGAATTCTACCATTGTAGTTTAGGGAATTGGAAAACATACTATTATATATTTTGAACCTTTAAATAAATTTAATCTATGAAGGACTATGAAAATTAAATACTGAAACAAATCTAATATTTTAGAACTAATATTTGAGCATATAAATGAAAAGGATACAAACCCTAAGAGCATCTAGGGTTAGGGTTTGAATAGTATTTGAAGTAAGTCAAGTTCACCAATTGTTTTAATATTTTAAGACTTAGATGTGTTGTAAATACTATGTTTTTAAAGAGTTGAATCTAGTAAATTAGGGTAGAAATATGCAATAAATACAACCACCAGTTTTTTATAGAATTGACTAAATTAGACCTTTCTGAAAATAGTAATAAGTAATGCAAATGAGAACTTAGTTGGAAAATGACCGAGATGGATGACCTAAGGGCTAAAAGATGAGATAGAGGCTGGTATAAGTGTCATAAATAAGATCTAAGTGTCAAAATACCTCATAGATAGTATCACCCTAATTAGACAATAGTGCCATGTGGCACTAGTGTCCCTATTTTGGTTGTAGTGTCCTCTATGCAAAATTGTTCTAAGCTTTTAAGTGCACTTGTGTTTGGGTATGTCAAGTTATGTCATGTATGCATAAGTTCTAAAACCATATAAATGACTTATTTAGACTAATTTTATGATCATACCCTAATCCTACATTTTTCTAGGGCATTCAATATATACAAGTAGTAAAGTGTTTTTGTTAGTAGGGTAGGTTAGACATTCTCAACACCCTGATGTGATGAGAGCTACCTACATACCAATAATTTGAAGAGGGATCAAGCCCAATTTATTTCTCCCCACATAAGTGTTGGTACAAGTGCAAGTGAAGTTAGTATGATTATAAACCTGAGTGCTTTGAATATGCTTGAGATTTGAAATATAAGTGATCTGAGCTAAGGAATGTTGTAGATGGTTGTATACAAAAGTAGGAAATAATAGGGATTGATAAACTTAAATCTACACAAATTATTCTAAATTTGTATGATTAATTTGCATATTATTTCTATCTAGTTGGGTATAGGGATAGAATTCCTATATATATAATGTTTTGGTGGTTGTGTGGGTGTTAAAAGAGGTATATGCCAACCCTAGGTGGTCTAAGATTTGAAAATATATTTTTTTTGTGGAAAAAAGAGGGAAAGGATAGTAGTGCCAAAATTGGGACACTAGCACCATGTGGTTTTACTTTACCTATTATGGTGCTAGTGTCTAGGTGGTATAACCTAAGGCATGAAGGGCTAGGATGTCAGAATGGGGGTTTGGGACTACTTTGGGGATGTTTAGGGATGCTTATGGCCTACATGAAGGCTGGATAGGTGCAAAAATATGCCCTAATTTAGGTCTAGGGATAAGTTATGGATATGTGATATCAAGTACCACTCGTATCACTCAAGTGTTATTTTTAGGTGATTACACGTTTCAATTATAGATCTATCCATTATTGAAAGGCTCACATTCACTATCTCTTTGTGCCTAAACTACTTATCTCTTAGTCTAGCCACTTTTATTATGATGATCAGGCCTTTTATACTATGAAAAGAATTTTAAACCTAATTATTAGACTTCACTACTAGTTTTAGACCTATACCTTTTTTATAGCTTCTTGGACACTTGTGTCCTAGATAGACACATGCATCGATGCAAGTGTCCAACTTTTTTACAAAGTGTTCAATGCCCAAAAGTCATCTAATTTACAAATGAAACATATAATTAAGGTCTACCTAAGTGATTTAGTGTGGTATATTTTCAAAAGGGATTGGTATATATAAGATCAACCCTCATTCATTCCTCACCTAGCAATCACCTAGAATTCACATACAAAACACATATAGAGCTATCAAAGAACATTTAATTGAGAATTCAAGTGAGTAAAACTACCCTATTCATTCCTATTTCCATATCAATCATAGGAGTACTTCCATAGGTTAGAAGCATTCAAAGAGCAATCTATGAGCCATATTTTCTAAGTTACATGTTAGGTCACTGCATACCATCACTTATCACATGTTTGAGGCCCTATTCAAAGTATTGGATATGTAGGTAGCACCTATTAATAGAGGGGTACTTGGGGTAACTCGACACTATGAGCCCACTAACCCATTTTTCATAAGTCATTCCAAGGGTGAGGAAGCTAGGGTTTGATGACAAAAGAGAGACAACCTATTCATATATGCATACATCAGAAGAAAGGTGAAAAAAAATAATAAGGTTTTGGTAGGTCACATTTGGATCCAATACGTATTCTAAAGTTAGACACTTGCATTGACTGAACCATCTAGATTTAACATAAGCATCTGAAGTTACAATAAGAATATTCATAGAATATAAAAACTATTCTAGGATCACCTTATATTCTACTTCTAACCTATTCCAGATTAGACCTACATAAGCACAATAAACTAAGTACCAATTGATTCCTTTCATTGCAATATCTATCAATAGATGTACTTTACTATTTTTAGTAATATCAATTGTATAACTTTAGAATATGATTTATTTGAGTTTTTATTAATTGGCTTACTCATTAGATTAGTTTAACATCCTTTTTTAAAAGATAATATAATACCCTTTAACCTTGGATATCATAATATCTAAATTTAGGGTTAAACAACTTGCAAACCCTTAGGCCCAAAAAGGTTAGTTTGATTTTCTCAATTTTAATAATAATTAGTACTCGCTTAAATCTTCCAAAACTAATTTTAATGTGTAGTGGACTCTATCATGATTATATAACATTTCCTAAAATCATTTTAGGAGCCATGGTTTTATTTTAACCAAAAAATTAAGTTAGATGTCCTAAATGTCCTAAATTATTTATAAAATCATTGTACTTTCCATTATTAATTCACATAATCGAAAGGTGTTAAGTGTTAAAAATAATTATAGATTGAAGAATATGATTTTTGGATCTTATAGAAATTTGTTTTGTAATTTTAAGGAAAGTCTAGAGTTCATGGTGAGTTTTTGAAGTTTGGCTATTTGTAGGGTGCCTTTCCATTTTCACAGTCCCTTTATTATAGGATGAACCTCTTTATGTAGGGTAGGCACACAATTATGTTGGTGGTTTACCGTAAGATTATGTGGATTGTGGTTTGAGGCTCTGAGAGGCTAGTGGAAATGTTTTGTGCCCTATTAAAGGTGGAAATTTAGTTTATGTTGCCTATGCCATGTGAGTGTACCTTGCTCAAGTGGTGGATTAATATGTGGTAGTTTAGGGGTGGGACTAATCATGTTGGGTGATCCATGAAATAATCACACAACTATCTAATTGATAGTTTTAGGAGTGTGGGGGCTAGAGTTATGTATTTAAACCATGTTTCTAAACCGTAAGCTACTACCCCACCTTGTTGATATGGTGGTCAACAAGTTGACTGCCACTAAAACTTACACTATCAACCAATATTTTGGTAATTTTTTTTATATTTTATAATTAAATATTATTTATTGAACCTCATCATTTTACAAAGCTCTACCACTCTATTTATTTTAAATATAAACTTTGTTTTGTATAGTCATTTCAAAAGAGTAGAAGGCTTGAGGGTAGGGTGACCTAAAAGGGACCCACCTTAATTATTTTCTATCTTTCACATGGAATTGGTTCAAACTATGAAACTTTATATATTTAAAGTTATGACTCATTTCTTAGGGAGAGACATTTTTATCCTCAATGACTTTTTTAGGCTATTGGAAGCCCTAGAATGAGTCGATCCCAAAAGGAACCCACTGTAGTTTTTCACCATCTTCACATGAAATAAAATTTAAATGTGAAACTAAAAATGAATATTAATTTATTAATAACATATACATTAGTGTCCATTAATGGTCATAGATGATCTTGAAGATCTCAATCACTATTTTGCATATTGTGAGAGCTTGAGACCTCTTGAAGGCATTCTGAGAAGGTAGGTACCTGCAAAATCCATCCAACCAAATTTATATTGAGGTAGAAATTAAAATTAAATAAAATAGAAAATGATAAAATATTTGAGACCCCATTAATTAAAAATCATATAAGGGTGAGGAATGTGGAGATAAATGACTATGGATAAATCCTCATCCAAACCTTCTTTTTTCCTTCACAAAATCTAAATTTGAAACTTAGAAAGTGATGTTGAACCCTTTATTGACTTATTTAAGGAATACTAAGGTTTTATAATCTTTTCCTAATCTAATGGTGAATAAATAAAGGATCTAATGGTTGAGATGAAATATTCCATCCTTGAGGACATAAGAAAATATATTTTAGACCCTTTTTCAAGTCATATGAAGACCTTGAGACATCCTTTCCAAACACATTAAATAAAGTTAGTGAAATTTAAAATAAAATTAAATTATGACTTAAAGGGTGAATTTATAATTGTGATTAACGAAAATGACCCAAGGTCCCTATTGTCAATCAGGAGTGCTACCCTTGTGAGAATGTGTGCTAATTCCCACTCTTGCTAAAACAATGGAATCTCTCCTAAGTGTGGGTGGATTTGAAATGGAGATAATATCTATATATAAGGATAATTTACTTGATACACTCATTAAATATTATCATAATCCTACTAACTACTGATTTTGAACAAAGGGAAAGGGTGAAAGGATAAAACACTTGCAGTGGAATTGAAATGAAAACTTGGAATAAAGGTGATGCACCAATGCTTATGACTAATTTTGATTGAAATTTATAGTCTTAAGAAGGGAAGGATCCTACACACATTCACTTAAATATATTTATATGACTTCTACAATAGTGTTTCATACAAAGTACTTGACAAACTCACTCTTTGCATGGAAGGAATGAAAGGTTATTGAATTCACATCCAAACTTAGACTGAGATTGAACCTAGAAACTTAGTATGACCTATATAAAAATCAAATATGTTGAAATAAGTTACAAAAACTAGACATTAACATAGGAAAGCTATTGATTCATAGTGTTATATTAATGGAAATCACCATATACTTCACACAAAAACATTAAAATGAAGGAAAATAACTTCTTATTTATTCAAGAGGTGTAGCAAAAAAATTTGGTAGCCTTTCAACATATACAAAGAAAAAAAGTGATAATATCATGCTATAAAATAAAGTAAAAATATAAAAATAGTATGAGAGGGTAGAGAAAGTAGTCCTGAAATAGGGATGACTAATTTTGTCTTCAAACTCTTCAAATCCCTACGTAGTGTTTCCTAGATTTTCTCTTATCACTCTTTCCCAAAAGTGGTGTAAGGGTAGAGTAACACTTGTTGTAAAAAATTTAAAAGGTCTTAAAACTTTATTGGTTGAGCTTGGCCACTTTGAAAATGCCTAAATCCTTGCTTACACACCCTATAATCTAGCTTACATGTCTTTCTTAAAGAATAAGTCACATCCTTGAAAATATGTCTTAAAGTATTCATTAATTACTCCATTGAAATATTATCCTAATCCATTTATGAGATCTCTCCACTTCACTTGGGATCTCATAAGGCTCCTTGATGCATGTTTGACCCTTTCAACTTACTAGGCATAGGAGGGAAAGGAGGTCTTGTTAGGACTATTAGGGACTCATTCAACCCTTTAAATGTTATTTCCAACTAAAACTAATTTATTCTTAACCTCTAAATGGTATGTAAGAGAGAATAAACTTTGAATAAACTCTTTAATAACTTCTATGCTTTGACTTTGTTGATTATTCACTTGAGCTCTTTAAGCAATGTGGCATAAGAAAGAGAAAACTTGGTTTTGATATGAATAAGGAAATATTATTCCATGGATGTATTCTAAACATAATTTCAAACTTGAAACAAGGCACTTGGATCCATCAAACCCTATAAAATGTGTGATTTTGATCAATTTTCTTATTTTTATACCTATTCTTTGTAACCCTAAAAATAGGCAAACCTCCTTATGTAGAAGAATGTACAAAATGTAATAGAAAAATAATTTTTTTGAGGACCCAATACCCCCTTATAGCTACATGCTAAGTTTTAGGATCCAAATCTGAGTATAATTGTCCCTTTTTGTGCCATTTATCTCTTCAATTAGGCCTAATTAGGCCTCCTATGCCTAGAAATAGAGACTTGGCCCAAATGGCTACCCGCACATGTGAAACCTCCCAAAAGTGTTTGATTCACTTTACTTAGTCTAAGATCATGCTCCATGTCAAATTTAAAGTTCTTAGGCTTTGTGTAAGTGGTAAAACAAAAAAATGGCTATTGGTAAGACTAGGTGCTTGTGCATGCTTGAGAGTTAATTTGAGTGTGTTTTCATGAAACTTGGAGGTTCTAAGACTTGTAAATGACTTTTTGAGATCTGCTACTATTGACCAAATTTGACTTTTAGGTCAAATTGGGGCAAACCTAGTAAAAAAATTGATTGTTAAGCCTATAAGAGGGTATAATGTATTGTCATGAGATGTTATATAGGTATTTCATATGTCAATTAATGTTGTATTAGCTTTGGTCAATTAGTTTTTAGGTCCATTTATCATTTTGGGTCATTTTAACGGTCAAAACTAGTGCATTTAATGCTTTGTACAAGTTTCTTGGGAAATGTGCAAGTTTAAAAACATGATGCCATTTACCATGTGTCCTTAGAAGTCTTAGTAAATTAACATAACTAAAAATATTTTAGTTCTTTCAAACAAAAGTTAGTTTTCCTAAAGAAATGAAAGTAAATGGCACTTGTATGGCCTCCTTGAGAGGTGTGCCAATTGGAAAATGGTGAAAAGTATCTCTTCATCTCCCCCAAAATAACTTACATGATTTAATTGATTTTTAAGTGCCAATTTTTGTCCAAAACCATTCTATTGCATTTTCCCCTTCTTAGCAGATTAAAGTGACACTCAGGTTTTTGCTCAGTATGAATAACATAGCTAGTTTCAGGAAAAATGCTTTTGGGAGGTCATTATGAACTCAGATAGATTAATTTAAATATAATAATTTTGAGGAATTGTAGAATTTTATTCATGAACCATCCATTTGAAGTGGATTGTGCAAATCTACTTGTTCATCTATGCACCCTTCAGGTTTTGTTCTTGTTTGAGAGATTTTGTACAACTCACTTGTTGATATTTCTTCTAGAGCATACTAAATTACTTCAAAAATTATTTAACACTTTATTTAATGTTTCATGAGGTTTTTATGTTCTAATCATCTCAATTTATAATAAGATATAATTTTTTGAGTTATGGGTAATTTTCACCATTTTTAGAATCTTTGTGCTTTATCAATGGATTTAGGGGGTTGTGATAGTTTATTTATCATTTTTAAAAATGTTATTTTAATCCCATGTACCCTTAATTTAATTCTTAAAGGTATGCCTCATGAGATGGCTTTCATAAGAATCATGTTGCTTGTCTAACCTATAACTATCACATAGAGTCAGTCTTGGTAAATCATATGTTTGAAACCTTTATGCCATGGTCATAGGGGTATAATGAATAATTTTAGGTCTTGGTGTGTCCTATAATTTCATAGAGTGGTGAATTAAACCTTAAAATTTATTTTAAAGAAGAGGGATTGAGTAGTCACATGAGACACCTTTTCACTATCTACCATGAAAATGCTTACCCAAAGGTGTTTGAGAAGAAGAAACCACATGAAAACTAGGAGCATGGTCTTTGGAATACATTTAAAAGTTTTTAAAATTCATGTGGAGACATTTTAATTGCCTAATATTTGTTTAATGGTGAGAACATTGAATACTACTCATCATCCCATACCATTGCTTGTATTTTATAGGCAGTCATCTATAGGTGGTACTAATAGAGCCTAAGAATACCTTCTGAGGTGTTGAAACAAGTGATAAATTCTTATTTAGGGACATAATATTCTAAAGGAATAATTTTAGATCTAGTTTTAATGTAATGAGCAGAGGAAGATGCAAACCATGATCAAAATGTAGATGACTATGTATTCAGGGCTCTGGTCCCTAAAAGAGTGAAACAAAGGCCTAAGGTCTTTTGATGGAGTCATAAAAAAAGGTTATAAGATATATTGAAGCCTATATGTATTTTGGTTTTAAGTTCCTCATATAGGATAAATACATTACCAATTTTTAGGTGATGGTTAGTAGTGGAAGAGGATACTCTTGAGACCTAAAATTACCTCTGAAACCACTACAACTAGGTAGTAGACCCTACAAGGTTTTGATCCACAAAATGGTTTTTGCCACCCTAAAGGAAAAATGGAACATGTATTCATGTTTTAAATGACATAATAGATATATATTATGTATAAATTAATATGGAAACTATTTTAATGATGAATAAATATCATTTCAAGTCCCAAACACCAACATGAGACAATCTGTACATAGGTCAATATATACCTACAGTAGGCAAGCAAGGAGCTAGTAGATGGAATTCCTTAGAATGTGTACACCATAAAACTGAAGGAAATGAATAAATTAATGAATAAATTGTCTTGATAATTTAAAATAATTTCAAAACATCATAGCAATGTCTAGATAATCCTTATGTACTCCTACAATAGGGTTATGGTAGAGCACCTCGACTTGAGTAGTGATCCAAAACATGATGAAGGATGGTGCTTTTAGGGTTTTTAAGAAGGGAAATGGGTTAAAATATAAGTTAAAATTTAATTTGGATATCAAATATGTTTCCACATCACTATCAAATATATATATAGGTGCTTTCTCACCTACAATAGACCAAGTTGAGTGTCTCAGTCTAGTTAACAAAAACTCAACTTTTTTGGGGTAAAATGTACATTATCATGGTGAATGGGGACCCAATATTGATTGTATGGTGTATGATCACCTCAAGGTATATGTTGGTGAATTCATGAGTTATAAACAAGAGAAATCCAACTCATATAGACATCTAAAAAGCCCAAAGCATATCTACAGTCAACTACATTTGACTGTCTAAGATAGTGAGCAAAATAATGTGTTTTAATGTGTGAATAGTAAAAACTTGAAAATATATATATATATATATATATATATATATATATATATATATATATATATATATAATGTAATGTGGTTATAATGTGATAATATTAGTATTTTAACATTTTTTTTAATTCAAATCATACACCTACACCATACAAGAATACTCCAAAAGGTAGAGACATAGTCATAAATGACACCATCTGATTAATTAGGGTCTTGGAAAGAGGCATATGGAGTTTTAAGTTATGTGAGGTCATAAGTCAAATTAATTATATCCATAATAATCCAATTAAACTCTCATAATGAATAAATCAGGTAAATATAAGGTATCTAACCATGTAAACATGGTCTACTTACAAGAATCCTACATATAGTTTACCTTCGTAAAGTTTGTTTGAGAAATAGAGGAGGTTGAAGATCTAAAACTTGGAACCAAGGGGGTCACACTTGAAAATATAATCCTTTCCACTTGGAAATACATCTCCAATAGATAATTTTGGTGATAAATAGGTGAATTTCCCCCTATTTTGTCTTAGATACGGGGCACTTTCCCCTTACACAAACCTATAAATGTTGAGAGATGGATTGAAAATTGAAACTAGAATATATTTAGACAATTTAGGTGAGTTTTTGAAGTTGAATCACACACATAAAAACATTGGAAACCAAAAAATAACATGTGAATCCAAACAAGGTACTCTATACTCCTAGGGTTTGTAGTCAGACCTAATGAGCAAAATTAAGGCCTAGAGGTCAAATGGAGGGCAAATTTATTTTCTAGTGTGGAATGAATATTATAATGAGTTGGAACATGTATATAAGATTGTTTTATATATTTTTAATTTATAAAAAGGTAAGGAAAATTATCATAGGCCATTTTGGTCATTAAGGTATAGTTAAGCACATTGGGTAAGGTTCATACTTAGGGTCAAATGATAAGTCATTTGCATTTATAACATAAGATGATCACCCCAAACAAAAGGAACAGGTTTTCAAGGTCTTTCAAAATGTATTAAATTTAATAAATGTAGATTAAACCATCAATAAGGTCAATTTGACTCATGAATCAACTTAAGCATGCAAAAGGGGCAAAAACAAGCTTGAATATGCACAATGAAATTCCCTTATATCCCATGAAGGTTTATATGTGGAAAAATAAGTTGAGGGTGGTTATAAGGGTCCCTTAAGATCACTTTTATAGATTTTTTCTACAATTTGGATGTGGAATTTTTATGAACAATCCTTAAGACCTAAAACTACTTTAAAACCCTTATAAAATCCTTACCAAGGACCCATTTATGAAAATGAAGTTGGGTAGATATCTATATGGAATATGTAGACCATGAAAAATATTTTAACTTAGAAAGGATCCCATTAGTATATTTCCCATACTTTTTATTTTTTTTAATTATATGGATGGGGGGGAAAATAGGATTTTCTTCACTATTTTATGTGTTGTGTAGGATATAAGAGTGTTAAGCATGGGATATACTAAGAGGGGGGTGAATCAGTATATCATATATCTTACAAAACTTTCCCTTTATCAAATTCCACTTTAATCAAACATTTAAGATATGCAATAAAACTCAAACAATAAACATCACATAAGATAGAGAGAGACACCAGATCTAACATGGAAACCCAATGTGGGAAAAACCATAGAGAACAATCTCAAGTATATTCATGAGAACCAACCCACAGGAGCACCATACCCATTTTCCAAGCACCAACCTAGCTACAATTCGTGAGCACCAACCCACAGGAGCTTCAAACCCCTTTGTCGAGCACCAACCCATCAACTATTCATGAGCACCAACCCACAAGAGCACCAACCCCTTTGTTGAGCACCAACCCAATAACAATTTGTGAGCACCAACCCACAGGAGCACAAACCCCTTTGTCTATACCACACACCCATCTCTCAATGTTGCTATCTCAACAAATGATAGTTTAATACAACATCTCTTTCCTCTCTCTCTCAGCTTTGCTCTTCTAAGCTAGATATAACAAATACAAATCATATTCATCTCTCACAATTGCTCTTCTAAGATAGATATTACAATATCAAATCAACCTCACACTTCCATATTACACATGGCTTCTCAAGACTTTATTTATAGCTTTCCAAATGACCTTTGGCCTTCCACCTTTGTGACCCTTCAATCCTCATGGAAAATGGTGTCAAACTTGTATGACCCTTCATATTCAAGCCTTTTAAAAGTCATGTGGTGACCCTTCATGACCAAAAACGTCCTTCCCACTTTTGTCCTTATCTTTGGTGACTTTTCATATTCCTTAAAGTGTCCCTTCATGAGAAACTATGCCCTTACTCTTTTGTCTTCACTTGGTGACTCTTGGTATTCCCCAAGATGACTCTTCATGGGAAAATGCATCCCATCCTTCTTTTGTATTTACCCCATGGATCTTAAACTTCTCCATGTGCCCTTATTTTGTCTCATATGTAATCAAAAATATATTCATTAATATTAAATAAATATTAACTCACATTAGCCAATATAAACAACATTAAATGCAATGGGGCCTTTATCACCAATAATACTAGACCTTTGACATCAATGACAATATTTCCAAAAAAGAGGATAATAAGGATGAAATAAAGTTTTTATGGAAGATTTGGACTTTTTATAATTCCCTATGGTCATTTAATTCCATGAGAAAAATCTTAAGTTTCTAAACAAACTAATTCAACTCAGCCATTCAAAGCTGGCATATTGGACAAGCTAATGAAAGGTGTAAAAACTTCAAGTGGATGTCCTTTTAAGGTGTAACTAATTCTTATAAGGTCATTTATGTAATTTTAATTTGTCATTAACTAAATCTCATGGATTTAAATGGGTAAAATATGACAATTTTGAGGCCAAGTGTGCAGGGTACATGAAAGGGTAGTTTTCTAGATAACAGGTGATGATAGCTCAATTTGGGATGATTCCAAAAGACCAAGAATGAAAAAAATGATTTAAGATTCATTTATAATATCTTACCCTTCCATTCTAATCATTATAACTTATACTAATTATTTATGATATGTTCAAATAGGCCCAATCATGAAGGTGGTTTCTCTATGCAAGATGAGGAGTTTCTTGCCACTTTTCTTCAAGTTTGTGACTTGGATTGACATTTTTTGCCCTTTAACTTGAATGTATTGAACCATATAATATTATAATTCATTTATAAATTATATTATAAACTTTACAAGTGTCCTTGTGACCCTTGGACTTTTTTCTTTCTCTTTCTTTCTCTCTCTCTCAAACTATATAAGAGTTAACCATTTTGGACATTATATTATATGATCCACTTGAGTATGGTGAATACATGATAATTTATATACCTTTTTATCAATAAAATTAATAATTTTTACCACTTCCATGACTATTTATAGTTTTCTTTATTTGAATATTGAATTTGCTTAGTGAAAACTATGGATTCCTTAGCAAGTTGTCACATTCTCTCACCTATTTGTAGCTTCTCCTTGCAAGGTCTATGATGTGTTACAAGAAATGTCAAAGTTTAAGTGAGTTATTATCTTCATTAGTGAAACTAAATTCCTCTTTATTAGTCTTCCTATATTTTCACATTCATACATAACCCCATAATGTAACATTGATGCAAGAAGACATAGATTGGAGAGTGTATGTTTAGTTGTCCTTGATTTCAAGTGTATTATGAATATGGTTATATGTCATAAATATATTTGGTGTATCACCTCCATTAGTTTAGTTTAATTTTATTTATATCTCTCCCTTTTCACCCCACAATTTTAGTTATAGGTTCAATCCTAAGTGGTACATCAAGGGAGCTAGCCCTATCAAGAGACTCACCTCATTACCCACAAGCCTAGAGCTGATTCCATTATGCTAATTGGATGAGAAGATATTTTCATCTCCTCAAAGGGTGTGAATATAAGTGACAATAGTTTTTGGCATGTCTGATGGGACTCTTATTCCAAGAGGTTGAGAGAATTTTGGTGTTGTTTCTCAATAATCAGCCTTTGGAGGCATCTATCAAAACATCAATGGTGACTCTGAAGATACATCAACTGGTCAAGTAGCCTAGGTATTCCATTTAAATATTTTTTATAACCTTTTATTGTGTTATTTATTCCCAATAAATTTTAATGGTTGACCTTAGATTTGAGTTTTTTTGTGTATAAGTTGGCGAGACATTGCAAGCTTGTGCCATTCCCCATCAATATGAACAAGTACTTGGTCAACCTTGCTATGATCCTTACCAGCCTCAATATGACTTTCATCAACCCCAATATTATCCTTGTTAGTCCTATCAAAATGGCCATCAGCCCTATGAGCCATGGTAGCCATATAGTCCTTCATTTCCCTCTTTATATGGACATTATGTTGTTGGACAATCCTATGAGAATGGCTACCAAGAAACACCTAACTTTTAGCCTCAATATGAGCCTTATCTTTCATTTCATGATTAATATTAGCCTTAAGGTATTCCTACCAGAATTTTCATATGAAATAAGATATTTATATGGGTTGTAAACAAATATATCACTGGTAAAATGCAGCTCTTGCTCATGTAGATGTTACTCCTCCTAATCAACCCAAGAATTCACTTCCATTAGAACTCACTAGTGCTTTCCTCTATTCCAAACCCATTCACAAGGCTTGTCCTTCATCCCACACACCATCTCCAACACCTTCACCTTCCACTACATCTCATACTCTAGCTCCTTCACCTCAAATCCTTGAGCATATCTATAAATCCCCCACTTCATTTCTTCTCAAAGAGGAACTTATCTTGAGAGAAGTAAGCAAAGAAGAGAAAATCCAATTCATGGCTGATAAAGAGGCTCACATGAGTGATTTTAAAAAATAAATCACCATAGGGGCTCTCCTTAGTAAAAAAAAGGAAAATATAATAGCTAATGTCTCTATATTTGAAGGGATGTGTGTCCATGGAGAAACCCCTACATTTCACTCTCAATTTGATTTTGAGTTCTATGTGCCAGCTCCATTAACTAGCTCATCTTATCCTCACCCTATCACTATTTTCCTTGATGGAAATATGGTATGAGAACCTAAGGAATATTATATGGTTGATAAATAAAGATAGATCTTGTTTGAATAAAAACTACCTCCTTGGCAACCTCATTAGGCCAGATCACATGATTTCAAGATGCCTAGTCTTGGCATCACCATGAAGGAGAAGAAGATGAAAAATCTTGTAGCCCTTGAAGTAAAATTTAAATATGATCAAAAGGTTGTATATGATCATCTCAAACATGAATTATAATATTCTATCAAATATGAAGAACACTTTCAAGTCATCTCTCAAGAAGTGGCAGTCTTAGATGATTTTCATAAGACCAAGGTAGAAGAAGTAGCTCTTGAAGATTATCACGAGGAAGAAGATTTATGGCAAAAGTTCAATGCCATATGCAAGTAATTTTATGAGTTATTTAATCTTTCCCTTATCCAAAATATTAAATAGCTAATGAAAATCTTGTATATGAGTCTAATAAACATGATCTTGAGTGTGTAATTAAACATAAAGATGGTGCTCTTTCTATTATTCAAGAACTAGTTGTCATGAAGCCACTTGATGATGCAATGGAGTTTGAAGAACATCAGCTTAATGAAATAATTCATCAAAAAGAGAATGTGGAAGAGGAAGTGGTTTTAGGTGATAAAGAGGACAAAGATGATTGTGATCTGGGCAACACTTTAGGCGATAATTTGGGTGATGGTTCTACCCCAATTGGTGGTAGAACTTTTAGGAGACATAAATTTTGAACCATAACTCTATTTGACTCCCCATTCAAACTGTTGGAAAGATAAGAATGAGGAGAACATGATGATATGGCACTAATGTATGCTCAATGGTTTTTGACCCCCAAAAACCCAATAGAAGTGCCTAAAATTTCAATTTTAATAGTGTTATCTAAAAATAGTAATTTCTCAAATTTTGTGTTGTTGTAAATCATATAAGTCAAACCACTTTCTCTCCCTTGAGATTGGTGACCTTACAAATCCTCCTCCTACCTTAAAAATATGTATAAATAAAGATGTATCTCGAGAAGGGGATTAAACATCTCTTCTCAGAGATAAGCATATGTTTCTATTTGTAATCTTGTGAGCAATAAAAACATCTCTTCTCAAAGAGAGCATTATTATGATAATTGTGTTATTTTTTTTTCTTGAAATATATTTCAACCAAAACCCCTAAGTTTTAGATCAGTGGTATTAGAATGGTTTGTCTTGAGAGTGTATGATCCTGAGGATGAGGTCAAGCTACAATAAGCTTAGATGGAAAATAATAGATCCTGTAGACTATCTACCTATTGACTTATAATGACCTTAAATGGTGGATAAAACCAAGACATCTGATCCCTTTAAGTAAATTATGAATGAATCCCTCTAGTGGTAGTAATCAAATATGATAAAATAATTTGCCTAAATTTTCCAACAAATATTGATGGGAAATTTTGGCTCCTCATCTACACCCCCTAGATCCTCATCTATAGAATGTCCTTTCAATGTCCCAACACCCTTCAAGGTCTAGCTAAATTTTTCTATCCCTAAATTTGAAGATAAATTCAATGCTAATGTAATATAAAATTGGTTGGATAAATTTTCTTCCTATTTTTCTATAAATAAATTCACTAATGGAGAGAAGATCACTTTTGCTCTTTTGAAAGTATCATTACTCGTCAAAAATTGGTGGGATGTGTAAAAGAAGAGGTTTAGTACAAATGACACTGGCCTTGAGATGGAACCTACCTAGGATGAGTTCATGGAAGCTTTAAAGGAATAATACTACCCCATTGGATAATATGATGATCTATACATATAGTGGTAACAACTTCACCAAGGTAAGGAACAGTCTGTTCAAGATTACACTGACATTTGTCATTCTCTATCTATGAGATTGGGAGTCCAAGAAAGTGAGAAACATAAGGCTTTAAAATATCATGGTGGAATACAATGGTATATATGGGGGGAAATAGAAATCTTTAATTTGGAAACCCTTGATGAGGCATACAAGTTTGTGGTGAAGATTGAGCAAAATCATGGAAGAAATAATATGAAGAGTTAACCTTGAAAATGGAAAAATGACAAAGAAGGTCAAACACGAGGCCAAAATTGTAAGAAAAAAGAGTTCCAAGATAATAAAACCTAGAATGGGAATACTAGGAAATGGTGTGATTACCACTAAATTGGAACTCACTCTAAAGAAAAATGTTGAGCCATCAAGTCCCTACTTTTTGAGTCAAAATACTTGACATCTATTACTTTGCCTCATATAGACCCTATAGTCAAAGAGCATGAAGAAGAGATTATATATGTTGAGCTCAATACCATCATTTCTTCATCATATACCTATGTGGAAAGGTTAGATGATAAGGAATAGTTGTTTCACTCTAAGTTATGGGTGAAAGGTAAGCCTCTACATTTCATTCTTAATAGTAGGAGTCAAAAGAATTTAATCTCTATTAATGTTGTTAAAAGTATAAATCTATCCATGAAGCCTCACCTAAAGCCATATATTATTGGATGGTTGAGCCTAGGGAAGACCTTTGTGTCACCCAATAGTGTCTTCTTTCACAAGCAATAAAACCTTTCCAAGATGAGGTCTTGTGTGATGTGGCCAATATGGATGTTTGCGATATACTCCTTAGCTAGCCATTCATGTATGATTGACATGGCATCTATGAATCAAGAATCAAAAGGATCACCCTCACTCTTGGAATGTAGTGTTATAGGGTAATAGAGGTACCACCTCCCACATTTGTCTCACTAATTAGTGACAAACAATGTAAGAGATTAGTGGAGAAGACAAAGCAAATCATTTTCATGGTGGTCAAGCCACAAAGATCCAAGAAGGATGATGTTGCATCCCTGACTACACAATCAACATAATAATAGAAGTAGATGGGTCAAATCATTAGAGAATATGATGACTTATACAAGTCACCCATGGGAGTTCCATTTCACTGTTAGGTAAACCATTCTATTGATTTAGTTCCAAGATCACCTTTGCCTAACAACCTTATGTATCATAGATAAATTCTAGAAAATGATGAGATAAAAAGGTAGATTCAAGAATTGATCCAAAAGGGTCACATTAGGCCAAGCTCTTCACCCTATGGAAGCCCAATTATCCTGGTGCCAAAGAAGGATAGAAGATGGAGGCTTTGCATTGACTGTCGAGCTCTGAACCAAATCATTATGAAGAATCGCTACTCCCTCCCTAAGATGGATGACCTACTGGACCAACTCCATGGTGCAAATTTCTTCACCAAAATTAATCCCAAATATAGCTATCACCAATTTTTTATTGATCCCACTGATGTCTGGAAGACTACATTCAAATCCAAGGAGGGGCTATTTAAATGGTTGGTTCTACCTTTTATCTTGACTAACACACTTGCAACATTCATGACGATGATGGATGATATCCTATGACCCTTCAACAACTCATTCATGGTTGTATACCTAGATGACATACTCATCTTTAGTAGAATATGGGAGGAACATTTGCAACATGTCTATAAGGTGCTTCAAACTCTTTGGAAGCACAAGTTGTATGCAAATCTTGATAAGTGCACATTTGGGATGAAAATAATTAATTACTTGGGGTACATTGTAGATGAGGAAGGGGTCCATGTCAACCTAGAGAAGATTTGGGTTATTCAAGAATGGCCTACACTAAGGACCCTCATAGAAAGTCATAGCTTCTTAGGTCTTGCAAATTTTTATCATAGGTTTGTTCTTATATTCTCACATATTATTTGGATACTAAACCAAGTGACTAAAGGATGAACTAAAGTTGTATTTTAGTGGGGAAAAATACAAAAAAGATCATTTGAGAATTTGAATAATAGACTCTATTTAGCTCTTGTTCTTGCCTTTCTAAACTTGTATCAACCTTTTGAGTTGATGATAGATGCATCTGAATATGACATGATAGTTGTCATCATGAAACATGGCCATATTGTTGCATATCATAGTGAAAATTTCAATGATATAGTAAAGAAATAATTGACATATGACAAGTATCTCTATGTCATTGTGCAAGCCTGTAAATAAGGGAAACACTACATCTTGGGGAAAGAGATGGTCATCCACACTGACCATAGACCATTATAATTCATCTAGACATAGATAAAACTATAAAATGAGAGGAACTAGAAGTGGGCCACATATATTTAGCAATTCCATATGATAATCAAACACAAAAGGAGAGCTCAAATACTACCATAGATTGTCTGAGCCACCCACCAATTGATACACTCACAACAGTTCTTGATTTGTGTGGATATGAGACTACCACCTAGGGTAATCTATATGAAGTAGATCCTATCTTTGATGATACATATTAGGTTCTTCAATAAGGTAAACATTTCTCTAATTTCTATTTTCAAGATAATGTCCTCTATCACATGGGGCACATCTATGTTCCAGCTATAGAGCAACAAAATATGATATGTGAAGCACATTTCAGTAGGATAGCTGGGAACTTTGGTGTAGAGAAGACATTGGTGGTTATTCAAAAGCACTTCTAATAGCCCCATAAATGGAAGGATGAGAAAAGGTAACTTAAATCTTGCACCCCATGTGTGATAGCTAAGCCAACAAATAAGAAGCAAGGATTGCACACACCATTTCTAGAACCAACCAAGCCTTGGGAATCTATCTCAATGGCTTTTCTCTCAGGTTTGCCCACTTCAAAATAGGGCAAGGACTGTATTCTTATTGTAATTGATTGTTTTTCAAAAATGGATATAATTATTGTTTGTAAGAAAAATATATCTATTGAAGAAACTACTCAATTGTATTTTAGTCATGTATGGCTCCATTTTGGTCTCCCCAAGTCCATTATTTTAGATAGAGATAGTAGGTTCTTGAGTATCTTTTGGTCAACTCTATGAAATTTGATGGATACCAAGCTAATGAAGTCCATGGACTTCTATCCATAGAATAATGATAAGACAAAAGTGGTGAACCACTTGATTTTTCACATGATTTGGATGTATCACTCCAAACATCCATGCACATGGGATGAGGGGCTTCTTTTCATACACCATAGACACAATTGGGCCTTACACAACTCCACCAAATGTAGTCCATTCCAAGTATATTTTGGGTTCTAACCCATGGCACCAATTGATGTAGTCATTCCATTCTCCACCATGAAATACACACCTCATGAGAGATCTAAGGCAATAAAAGCAATAAAGTTCATTGAAAAAATCCAACACATCAGAAGTATAAATAATTCTATGGAAAATATAAGGTTGCACACCATTTTACTATAGGTGATAAGGTTTGGTTGTGGATTCAAAAGGAATGAATTTTAGGGCCACATAGAAAATTTTTGCCTCTATGATATGGTCCCTACACCATCACTAAATTTTTTGGAGAAAATGCTTTTGAGTTGAACATGCTAGCCTACCTTAGTTTGCATCCAATATTTACATGGAGATCCTCAAACCATATCATCCACCTCTATTGGACATGTCAGTCATAGTAAAAAAAATTGGACATTGATGAGCTTTATCTGTATAATTTTTCTCTAGTGCAGGAAGATCAGATTGTGGACACTTGGATGAAGACAATAAGAGGGCACTCTATTCCACTTTACTGGGTGGTCAAAATGGGAAAGCTTAGCCACCAAGGTGAGTGGTTCATACAGAATCAAGTTAGGACACAACTACCACACTTGATGAGTAATATTAATGCAATTGGGACCATTGCTTCTCTAAGAGGGAGGAATGATCCAGGACACTTCAAGTGATAATATAGGTGACAGTTGTACCCCATTTGGTGGTAGAAATTCTAAGAGCCATAACTTTTGAACCATATCTTTGTTTGACTCCCCATTCAAACCATTGGAAATATAAGAACCAAGAGAATGTGATGAGATGTCACAAATCTATGCTAGGTAGTTTTTGACCCCTAAAAACCCAATAGAAGTGCTTGAAATTTTAATTTTAATAGTGTTGTCTAAAAATAGAAAGTTTCTAAAAATATTAATTTCTCAAATTCTATGTTGTAAATTGTGGAAGTCAAACCACTTCATCTCCCTTGAGATTGGTGACCTTCCACATCCTCCTCTTACCTTCAAAATATGTATAAATAAATATGTAGCCCAATAAGGGGATCAAACATCTCTTTCCAAAGATAAGCATATGTTTATAATTACAATCTTGTGAAAAATAAAAACATCTCTTATTAGATAAAGCATTATTATGATAATTGTGTTATTTTTGTGTTCTTGAAATATCTTTCAACTAAAACCCCTAAGTTTTGGATCAAATTGGTAGATGAAAATGGAGCTACTTCAAGAGCTTGAAGAGCTTTACCAAGTTGAGGGCCAAGTGTATGAAAAAGTGAAGGAAGAATTTTCCATGGAAGACAATGGTCAAGATTGGATAGAGTTTACAAATCTCCTTGATGATTTAGAAGAGCTTGTAGTTTAGAAGAAGCCTAATCTTGTTGAGAACACCATGGAATAAGAAAAGGTATGCCTTACTCAATCATCATTTGAGGTTGAAATTGAGGATCTACATGAAAAGGTTGAATATGTTTGGATGCAAGAATAATATGTCTACATTTGAGACCTATTTGAATATGGTATACTTAAGAGTATGATAATTGAAGTGCCAAAGAACAAGTCTGATCTATTAAACATCCAATCTAAAGAGAAACATGCTTTGCATCATGTTTCATCTCATGGAGAAGGTGATGCTTCAAACTTCCATTTTGATCCAAGAGCGAGGTATGATTTTTTTAGTTTTTTTCTATTTCACATAAGTGCTTTAAGCACATGTGTGTGTGTGTCTTGTGTGTTTGCTTTGTTGGTGTGTGTCCTTTGCTTTTTGTGGTTGAGCTAGTCTTTAGTATTTTGTCTTGATCAGAGGTTTGTGGTAAATGGTCAAAGGTTTTCTTATTTTTATTAATCCTTATATGAATCCATAATCCCAATGGACTAATACATCTACTGGTCTAGTTAGTATAACAATCATACTACCCGTATGAGTCACCAATTTGTTGACCAAATTTGACTTTTAGGTCAAGTTAGGGTACCCCTAGTAAAAAAAATGATTTTTAGATATATAATGGGGTATAATTTATTGTCATGAGATGTTTTATAGGTAATTTTATGTCAATTAATGTTGTAATAGCTTTGGTCAATTAGTTTCTAGGTCTATTTATCATTTTGGGTCATTTTAAGGGTCAAAAGTAGTGCATTTAATTATTTGTATGAGTTTATTGGGAAATGTGAAAGTGTAAAAAAGTGATTTAATGTCCCATGTGTCTGTAGAAGTCTTAGTAAACTGACACAACTGAAAGCATTATAGGTTGTTTAGAGAAAAGTTAGTTTTTCTAAAGAAATGGAATTAAATGGCACTTGTACATCTTTGGGAGGTGTGCCACTTGAAAAATGGTGAAAAGTGTCTATTAAGCTCCTAAAAACTCAATTACATGATTTATTTTCTTTGGAAGTGCCATTTTTGGCCCAAAACCATTCTGCTACATTTTCCCCTTCTTGACATATTGAAGTGACACTCAGGTTTTTGCTCGGTACAAACAACACAAGCAATTTAAAGCAAAATAATTTTGGGAGGTCATTATAAACTTAGAGAAATTCATTTTAATGTAGTAATTTTGAATAATGTCTACATATGCTTCATGAAACATCCATTTGAAGTGGACTGTGCAAATCTACTTGCTCATTTATGCACCCTTCAAGTTTTGGTCTTATTTGAGAGATTTCGTATAATTCACTTACTAATATTTATTCCATAAAATGTTTAATTAATTATCCAATTATTCACACACTTGGTTTAATGTTTAATTGGGATTTTATGTGCTAATCATCTCAATTTATAGGAAGATACAATTTTATGAGTTATGGGAAGTTTGCGCCATTTTTAAGAGCTTTGTGCTTTATAAATGGATTCAAGGGGTTGTGATAGTTTTTATTATCATGTTTAAAATGTTATTTTCATACCATATCCCCTCAATTTAATTATTAAGAGTATGCCTCATGAGATGGATTTCACAAGAATCATGTTGCTTGTCTAACCTATAACTATCACACATAGTTAGTATTGGGAAATCATATGTTTGAAACCTTTATGCCATGGTCATAAGGGTATAATGAAGAATTTTGGGTCTTGGTGTGTCCTATAATGTCATAGAGTGGTGAATCAAACCTTCAAAGTGCTTGAAAAGAAGAGGGATTGAGCAGTCACATGAGACACCTTCTCACTTTATACCATGAAAATGCTCACCCAAAGGTGTTTAAGAAGAAACCACATGAAAACTAGGAGCATGGTATTTTTAAAAGTTTTTAACATTCATGTATAGACATTGGAATGGCCTAATATTCATTTAATGGTGAGAACATTTCATACTACTCATCATCCCATACCATTGCCTATATTTTTTTAGGCAATCACCTATAAGTGGTGCTAATAGAGCCTAAGAATACCTTATGAGGTGTTCAAACAAGTGATAAATTATTATTTGGGGACATAATATGATAAAGGAATAATGGAATATATAGTTCTAATGTAATGAGTAGAGGAAAATTCAAACCATGATCAAAAGGTAGATGATTGTGTATTCAGGGATCTTATCCCTAAAAGAGTGAAACAGAGGCCTGGGGTATTTTGATGGAGTCATAAAATAAGGTTATAAGAGATATTGAAGCCTATATGTGTTTTTTTTAAGTTAATAATATAATATAAATAACTTACCAAGTTTGAGGGCATGGTGAGCAGCAGAAGAGGGCACTCTTGAGACCTAAAAGTACCTTTGAAACCACTAAAACTAAGCAATAGACCCTACAAGGTTTTGAATCATAAAATGGTTTTTACCACCCTAAAGTATAAATGGAACATTTATTCATGGTTTAAATGACCCAATATAAATATTGTGTATAAATTAGTATAGAAACTATTTTAATGATGAATAGATAGTGTTTCAAGTCCCAAGTACAAACATGAGACAATCTGTACATAGGCCAATATACACCTACAACAGATAGGCAAGGAATTAGTAGATGGAATTATTTGGAATGTGTACAACATAAATAGTTAATTAATTGAATATAATTAATTAATAAAGGTTATTAATAACTTTAATTAATTTTAAAACATCATAACAAGGCCTAGGCAATCCTAATGTACTCTTACAATAGGGTAATGGGCAGAGCACCTTGACTTGAGCAGTGTTCTAAAACTTGATGAAGGATGGTGATTTTATGGTTTTAAAAAATTGAAATGGGTAAAAATATAAGTTTAAATTTAAATTGGATCCCAAATATCTTTCCACATTATATCCAAAGCTCTAGATAGGTGCTTTCTCATCTACAATAGACCAAGTTGAGTGTTTTAGTCTAGTCAATAGAAAATCAACTTTTTTGGGGTAAAATGTGCATTATCATGGTGAATGGGGACCCAAAATTTATTTTATACTGTATTAAAAACTCAATGTATATGTTGGTTAATTAATTATTTATTAACAAGATAAATCCAACTCACATAGACATCTAAAAAGCCCAAAGTATATCTACAGTCAACTGTGTTTGACTGTCCAAGACAATGAGTAGAATAGTGGTGTTTTAATGTTTGAATAGTCCAAAATTGAAACATATAGTTATAGAAAATTTAATTTGGTTATAATATTAGCATAGTAGTATGGGATCATTGTTTTTAAGTCCAATCATACACCTACACCATATAAGAATAGTCTAAAAGGTAGAGACAGTCAGAAATGACACTGCTTGACTAATCATGGTCTTGGAAAGAGGCATATGGAGTTTTAAACTATGTGAGGTCATAAATAACATTAATTTTATCCATAATAATCTAATTAAACTCTCATAATTAATAAATAAAGAAAATATAGGGTCTCTAACCATACAAATATAATCTACTTATAAGAATCCTGCAAACAGTTTGCTTCTGCAAAGTCTATTTAAGAAATAGAGGAGGTTGAAGATATAGAACTAAAAATCAAGGGGTAAAAACTTGAAAAAATTATAATTTACAATTTTATATCCATATAAAATATATATTTTTGGCTATAAAATAGGGGAAGTACCCCTATTTTATCTCAGACAGGGGGCACTTTCCCCTTGCACAAACCTACAAATCTTGAGAGATGGATTGAAAATTGAAACCAGAAGATATTTAGACACTTCAAGTGAATTTTTGAAATTTAAGCACACAAATAAAAACATGGGAAACCAAACAATAACATGTGAAACCAAAAAAGGTAATCCATACTCTTAGGTTTGTAGTTAGATTTAATGAGCAAAGTCAAGGCTTAGAGACCAAATGGAGGGCAACTTTATTTTATAGTGTGGAATGAATATTATAATGAGATGTAACATGTATATAAGATGGTTTTATAATTTTTTTATCTATCAAGAGGTAATGAAAAGTGTCATAGGCCATTTTGGGCTCTAAGGTACAGTCAAGCACATTGGGCAAGGTTCATACTTAGGTTTAAATGATAAGTCATTTGCACTTCTAGCATAAGATGATCACCCTAACAAGATATAACATGTTTTTAGGGTATATAAAAATGTTTTAAATCTAATAAATTCATGGGAAAATATCAATAAGGTCATTTTTGGCTCGGGAATCAACTTAAGTATGTAAAGGGGTAAGAAAAAGCTTAAATAGGCACATTCAAATGCTCATATCTCCCGTGAAGGTTTGAATGGTGGCCAAAGAAGTTGAGGGTGGTTATAAAGGACCCTAAGATCATTTTTGTGTAATTTTTCTACAATTTTGACTTTGGATTTTTATGAAAAATCCTTAAGACCTAAAACTTCTCTAAAACCCTTGCCAAGGACCAGTTTATGAAAATGGAGTTGAATAACTATCTAGATGGCATAAATAGACCATGAAACATATTTTAACTTATAAGGGATCCCATCAAGATACTTTCCATACTTTTTTTTTGTATTTAATTGTATGGATGGGGGAAAAATGGGATTTTCTTTAGTGTTTTGTGTGTTGTATAGGATACAAGACGATTATGAGGATGAAATAAAGTTTGGATGTAATATTGGGACTTTTTATAACTATATATGGTCATTTAATTTCATGATAAAAATCGTAAGTGTCCAAAAAAATTGCTTCAACTCAGCGAGTTAATTCTAGCATATTGGACAAACTAGTGAAAGGTAGGAAAACTTCAAGTGGATGTCATTTTAAGGTGTCCCAAATGATTAAAAGCTCATGGAGGGCCTTAAAATTTTTAATTAAATACATCCAATGTATCATGGGTAACTGATGCCAATTTTTAGGCCAAGTGTGTAGGGTACATGAAAGGGTAGTTTTCTGGAATACAAGTGATGATAGCTCAATTTGGGATGATTATAGAAGACCAAGCATGCAAACAATGCATAAAGAAGAATTTTTTGAGATATTCCCCTTCCATTTCAATCATTATAACTATTCCTTATCAGTTATAGGATGTTTAAATAGGCCCAATCATGAAGGGAATTTTTTATGCAAAATGAAGAGTTTCCTGCCACTTTTCTTCAAGTTTGTGACTTGGATTGACACTTTTTTCTCTTTAAATTACATGGTTTGACCCATTTAATATTATCATGCATGGATGAATGATAGTCATTATGACCCTTGGACTTCTCTCTCTCTCTCTCTCTCTCTCTCTCTCTCTCAAACTGTATAAGAGTTAGCCATTTTGGCCATTATATTCTATGCTCCACCTGACTATGGTGAAGACATGCTAATTTATATACCTTTTGATCAATAAAATGAATAAAATTTACCTATTATATGACTTTTCATAGTGTGATTTACTTTAATGTTTAATTTGCTTAGTGAAAACTATGGATTCCTTAGCAAGTTGTCACATTCTCTCACCTATTTGCATCTTCTTCTTGCAAGGCATGTGATGTGTTCCAAGAAATGTCAAATTTTAAGTGAGTTATTCTCTTCATTATTACCACTCAATTCATCTTGTATATTCCTCCTAGCTTTTCACATTCATCCATAACCCCATAATGTAACATTGATGCAAGAAGACATAGATTAGAGAGTGTATGTTTAGTTGTCCTTGATTTCAAGTGTAATATACATATGGTTAAATTTAATAAATATATTTGGTGTATAACCTCTCTTAGGTTATTTTTATTTTATTTATATCTCTCCCTTTTCACCCCAAAGTTTAGTTTTAGGTTCAATCCTATGTGGTACATCAAGAGAGCTAGCCCTATCTAGAGACTCACCTCATTCCTTAGGTTGCCCACAGGCCTAAAGTTGATTTAATTATACCACTTGGTTTAGGAGAGATTTTCATCTCCTTGAATGGTGAAAATACAATTGAAAATATTAATACCTTTATACAATGCATTACTTGAGAGTGAGGTCTCTTATTGCATTCATAGGCCTTCATCTATACTTCTTGGCTTGCAAAACTTGGGTTTTCTCATTTTTTGACCAAGTGGCCAACTTGAATAACTTTTATAAGAGCTTATATGATATTATAACCTCTATAAATTCCTTATAATCCTCATTAAATGGTTTACATATCATTCCATAACTTATACCTTCACAAACAAGCCCTCAACTACATATTTAGCCTTGTTCTATATGATACGTACCTACACATGTGAACCAACACCTTGGAATTTATCTTATGAGATTTTTTAATTCCATTAATGTCATTTATATGCCATATAATTGTATTTTAAGGCATTAATAATTTTCTTCCCTCCATCAGGTCAGTTGTAGGTTTTAAAAAGGGTTTTTGGTGTCTTCCTTTCTTAAGGATTATTCATAAAGAACATATCACTTATATCATATATAATTCCAAAAAATTAAAGTGGGGGAACCTATCCATAATAATAAAACACCACTCATACCAATTCAAACTCTCCTTTAATATCATAGTAAAACTTTGACCTTTTTTATCTCTTTGACAAGCAAAATAGGGTTTTCTGAATATCCAGTCTTCTTGTTGATATTTCATACAGGTGTGGGACCCAAGGATTTGAAAAATGATATATAATTGAATTATAAGGACCATATCATAACTTATAGTAACTTTTATCTACCATTCAACTCTTTTTTAAATTTATAAGCTTTAAAAACTTGCTTCTTAGGCAAGATGGATTATGTGAGAAGGTTGAGAAAGGTCATTTTAGGTCTTAAGACCTAAAAACACATTTTAATAGAAAATAAATCTATAAAAAATTATTTAATGATACATTACATAGTTCATAATTATTATCCATAATTACTAACCTTCCAAAAGTTCTAAAACCTTGACTCTTCACCACTTAAGGGTTTATAATCAACTTGAGTTTAAATGATCCTTGAGGTCTATTCCTTGAGCCTCTATCCTCTTCCACTAGATATAAACTTGATGAAATTATTTATTAAGGTCATATACACCATTTTTTACTATTATACATATAAATTTTAGTGCAAAATATGTTCTCTTTACGTTGGTCTAGAGTAATCTTGTAGGTCTCTAATAAACTATGTCAGCTTGGGTTGAGCCTTGTTTCACTGAGTCTAACCTTATAAAACACTTCCAATGGACATGTATTCATTAAAAAATTTCTCTAAAAACTCCTCTAGATTTATAATAAGACTTATTATCATCACAAGTGTGACCTATCTTTACATTCTTACTCCAAGAAATGATTGCCTGTATTAAGGTTACCGACAGTAGGTGATGTGGATGTAGGTGAGTTTCACTATTTCCTTAGCCTATATGGGGAAAGTAAAATTAATAATAACTTGAATAGTTATATGACAATATTCAAAACTTCTAATCACTTTTTTGAAATGTCTAAACCCTCAGTTCTCCCTCTCACATAAGCTTTCTTCATGTATAGTATATAAGCTTGACTGTAACTTCACTAGACTAGTGAGTGTTCTTTTGAGAGATATATTGATTTATATGATTCTTTGTAACATTATGTATAACTTTAAAAGTTCCTATGTAATTAATTTTTCATCAAAACCTAAATTTCACCATTGTGTTTCATATCCATCTTTTTGACATTAGAGACAACTTGAGCTCAGTTAGGTTGACTTGTAGATGGTCATTTGGAGTTATTATCCTTGAATGGAGAAGGTAAAAAACATTAGGACCTTAAATAGGTATACATATACCTAATTATCCTTTTATCACCTTGTGAAGGTGATTAAAAACCAACTTATTCCTCTTTCTTAATTTCTCCTCATGTGATCACATATAGGCCTGACATGTTGACTATGATTGTAGACTTCAAAAGTAAATTTGCATTTTTCTTGGTTACTCAACTTCTTCTTGGTCCTCAATGGAGAAAATTATATTCATTATATATAACCTACTCATCCATGTCATCCATCACATCCATATTATTTTTAATTTTCACAAAATTTCACATTGTATAGAAGCTTACTATTTGAGCTAAACTATCATGGTTGTAGGTGCACATTTGGTGGTTACTGACTGTGTATGTAGAGTTGTAATGACCTAATTGGGCCATATTTCATGATTATTTTTGATATATTAAAATTAAATTAATATTATTCATTATGTCCTTATATTTATAATCTAGACCTCATTGTTTCTTTTATGCACTTTATCCTCTCTTCAATTTGAAACTAGACTTATCTTGCCTAACAACTTGTAGATGCTAATTTAGGTTTTTGAATTTATTTTGGCTTTAGGAATTGTATTAAAGTCATTGGAAACTTCAATAACCTATGATATAGTGTTAAAATTTTATAACCTTCTCCAATTTCCCAAGACCCCTCACTTCAAAAATCACAGAACTATTTAAGAATACCCTCTCAAATGATGGTTATAAGTGGTTTGGGTTTCTTTGGTCGCTGTACGAATAAAGGAAGGTATGACAAGGTTGATAAAATGACAAACATGATGACAAGATTCTCATTTAATCTCCCTCATATTTCATCAAATTGGAGAATAATTAACTTGATACTCAAAGTCTTGATTAATATGGAAACCAAAACTGCTCTTTACTTTAAAATTTGATAAACAACCTTAAACTCTACTTAGATTTGTCTCAAAATCTTCATTTATGATTTTATTTATTCATTGGTAGTACCTTGAACCATGTTTTCAAGTGTGTTAAAACATAATAATTTTATTATCTCTCCATAGACTATATCAAATTTAATTCCCATTAAACATGTTCATGGTTCATCTTACTATTGTATATGATCATTTGAAGTCTCTTTTCAGCGTGTAATACACAGACTTGACTGTGTCATGTAGGCATATAAGTCATAATTGGATCCTTTGATTTATTGAATGTTATTTGTCACCTTGAATAATACTATGAGTACTTATGAAACTCATTTAGTCTCTCAATCAAAACACTTAATCTTCAATATTCCATCTATTTGATAACAATAATAGGAACTAATGACTTTATGATTGAATATTGCTAAATAAATTCACACTATGACCATATTAAAGATGAAGGTATATTAATTTTTAAATTAAGAGGTGTATCACAACTAAAACATGAATTTAAAAAAACCCCTGAAGATGAAGACACTTAGTTGACAACCCAAAACATGCTTCAAAGCTACTTAATTAGGGCATTCACAAAGACACCATAGAAGATCAGTTTTATGTCATATGGACCTTCTAAATATGAGGTAAATTATGAATCCAACATGGAAGAAGTAATATTTAACCTTGTAATCACCCCAGTATAACCATTTTTCCCCATTGAGTTTTGAAGTGAAGAAACAAAGGTAACCCTGGACCCTGTTTGGATGACTAGGATATAGTGACCCCCTTACACTCTTAATAATTATTCATAAAGATGGGGAGATGAATTTGAAAAAAAATTCCAATAAATTTAATTTAATTAGGGTACCTATCATTTCCAAATATATTTGGACCTAAATCTCTTTCTGTCAACCATATGAGCAAAATTTGATGGCCTTCCTAGAGCTGCCAAAGAAGTCAAAATGAGAGATAAATCAATTTTATACATTTTGGCACCTAAAAATCCTTATAAACAATGTATTTAACCTTTAAATTAACAAATAAAGTCTTTAATATTATTGGAGGTTAATTATACCTTGAAACCTTATATGAACAACCTTAAAATAGGCCTTTTTAGCACTAAAACTGCCATAACCACTTGAGAAACTTGATGAAACTCCTAAAAAAAGTATTAATTGGAAATTTTAATGTATTAATAGATATATTATTATGTTTTAAAGAATTATTATAATTATTAACTTCTATCACATTGGAAAACTTTCTTTGAAGCCATAAAAATATGTCTAAAATACAACACATATGAGTTATGATAGAAAAGAGTGTCATTAATAAATTTGAGAATTTTTAGAGCATGAGATGGCCTTAAATTTTTTTATGAGTCATTTAAAGACACTCTAGACTCTTTTGATCACTTGAAGCAACTTGACACAAGTCATAACGTGATTAAACAAATACAAAGCTATGATGAACACAACCTTAAACCTATCAAATTTACATTAAAAATTGATAATAAAGGATTAAAGTGATCTTTTAAAGTAAATTTCAAGGATAAAATAGTAAACAATAGGGAAAACATCATAATAATCAAGGTTTTAAATTACAGCGGTGACAATTTGACATGTGAGGTAAAAATTATCAACATTTTGGTGACTCAGCTGGGGGAACATGCTTACTATGCTTACGAACCAAACAATTGACATCTATTTTGGACTCATGAAATCTCTCTTACATTCTTAAATTAACACTAAAATTTTTTACCAATGACTACAAGACTCCTAACTTGAAAAATGACAACTAATTCTCCTCCAAAATCAAGGAAACAGGACACACAAAATAAAGAAATCGAACTAACAAGACACATGTGCAAGCTAAGTAATTATTTGAAATAAAACATAAGAAAAATAATGTACTAGAATAACACTTGGAAGAAAAAAACAAACTATGTACACAAGAACTTATCTCTCAATAGCAATGTTTTAGATGTATCCCATTGATTTAGATTGCAAGCTCTTCACCATCCATCTTGAAAAGTTAAAAAGCATTATGGGATTTATAACTGGAGATTTTGTAAGGGCCACTCCAAAGGGAGTCAAAATTGGTGTTCCTTCTAGGTTATATCTATCCTCATCCCGCTTGAGAACCAAGTTTCTTTATTTGGAACTACTTGAAGATGTTCTTTTATCAAAGGTTCTGTTAACTTGTGCTTGATGAATTTTCATGGCAAACATGGACTGATTTATAATTTATTCTAACTCCATAAGCTCAACATACCTCACCTCCATTAGTTCATTCTCCAATAACTCTAGTTGATGCATTAGTTCTAAAGTAGGAAAATCAAGTGAAATGGGAAACCTTGCTTCCTTTTCCTAAACCAACTTATATGGGGAATTGGCTATAGAACTTTTATAGGTGATCCTATCAATGCATAAAGCTAACTTAAGCTTCAAATGCCATGTTATTTGATTACCTTCAATGGTCCTTCTTATGATCTTCAACATGTTCTTATTGGTGGACTCAACAAGGCCATTGCTTTATGGGTAGTAGTTTGATGAAGTGCTGAGGTATACACCATGTTGAAAAACCCATTGACTAATCCTAGCTCCTACAAATGCCATGGCATTGTCTAAAATAATGGTGGAAGGAATGCCTAATATTGTAAGTAAACCTTCATAAAATTCTAACATTGGATTTGTTTTCTTCCTTCAAATCTACTAACTTTATCCATCTGGTGAAGTAATCCATGGTAGTACAGATCTATTTATGACCAAATCTTGAAGGTGCATTAATGAGACCAATGAAGTCCAAATGCATTAGACAAAAGGCTGATCGATTGGAATTAGTTGGATAGGTAAGGTAGCAAATTTTTCTTTTCCTATATACATGACACATTTCTTGCACTTCCTCACTCAAGCATGGCAATCTCTGAATATGCTTGGCCAATAATACCCACTTCTCATGATCTTAAGGGCTATTATCCTTGCTAAGAAATGGTGTCCATCATGGAATTCCTTAAGAAATATTTCTATTTGTCTTGGATTTATGCACCTTAACAATATACCATTAATGTTCTTCTTTAAAAACATGCCATCAACAAGGATAAAAGGAATGGACTACAATCTAAAATAACTTATCCTTGATGCACTTAAGTTAGGAGTATAAAAACCATCTTGGAGGTACCTTACCAAATTTTGAAACCAACTTGAAGATTATGTATGATCAGCTGCAACTTCTTCATTATTTTGCACTAAAATTATCTCCTTATTCTCTTGCAAGTCTTAGGATATGTGTACACACAATCCTTTGCCTCTAATAATCTTATTGACCTTTATTTCAATGTCATACTCCATCACTATTGTTATCCAACCTACCCTCTTATCACTTATGCCCTTGTTCAATAAGAACTCATTAATACTTGGGTGAACAACTATTAGATATATCATATTGTTAGATAAAAAGTGTATAAACTTCTTAAGATATTTGATTATTGAAAGGACATGTTTCTCTACATAGGTGTACCTTGTCTCATATTCCTCCAAGCCTTAACTGAATATTGGCTACTCCAAAGCTTGTTGATTTTTTTTCATGAGTATACCTAAAATTGTGTCCAAATTATCATATGTATACAAGATGAATTCTCTTGAAAAATTAGGATTAATGAGGGTAGGAACACTAATTATTACTTATTTGATCTCTTCAAAAATCCTCATGCCCTCTTTAGTCCAACTAAAGCTATAATTCTTCTTAAGCATGGATGTAAGTGGATTTGACAAAGTTTCAAAATAAGATATGTATCTCCTTATTAAATTTATTTTGCCTAGAAAACTTTTTAATGCCTTCTTATGTTTAGGCAAAGATAAGGAAAATATGGAGTTCATCCTTTGAGGATCAATGTTTAAATCATGCTTGGAAACCACATGTCCAAGAATCTTACCTTCATGTACTAAAAATACACATTTATTGGGGTTAAGAGACACCCTAAATTGTCTAAATATCTCAAACACTTCCTTGAGATGAACCATGTGTTCTATTTCACTATTTGAAAATAAAATAATGTCATCTAAGTATACAAGAACAAACCTATTGATTAGACCTTGGAATACCATATTCATGGTTCTTTGAAAGGTTTCTCTAGCATTAGATAAAATGAATGGCATTTTATTGTATGAAAAATTCCACCACTTGGTAGTGAAGGTTGTCTTAAACTAATTTTTCTCCTTAATAAGAATCTAGTTATATCCACTATAACCATCTAATAATGAGAATCTTTTTGAACCAGCGACTAGCTGTAATATTTTATCCATGGATGGTAATGGATAATGATATTTGAGAGAAGCCTTGTTTAAATCATGAAAATATACACAAAATATGATTTCATAATTTTTCTTATTGGAAAAAGGTTTGCCACCTAAGTAGAATGCTTGATGGGGAAAATGATGGTGAATTCAATCAGCTTATGTAGTGTAGTTCTCATTAAAACCTTAGCTTTTAGATTGATTGGTTTTTGTATTTATTTAATTATTTTTGTATTAACCTCTATCTCAATGGTGTGTTGATCTAAACTCAGATAAAATCCCTTAAAGTCACTATAAAACCATGAAAAGACATCAAAAAATTCCCTACATAAATCATAAATGATTCCTTTTAAGATGGAGTACATACTTTACCCAATTTGATAGTTTTTCCTGCTGCTATGTCAACATTAGCATAGTGTTCTTTCTTGGTAGACAATGAATACTTATCTCTCCTCACCTCATCATCTCTATTGAAGATGTTTTCAAGAGTGACCAGAACTTTGGGAAAATTATTGGACTTAAGTTGGACAATATGATCTCCAAACTATTCTAAGAGGTTTGATTGATTTCTAGAAGGGATTTCAGCCTCCTTTTGTAAGAAGTGAACAATATGATTTTCATCTTCAAAAACCTTCCATTTATCATGATTTTCAAGAGTATAAATCCTCACCATAATATTGATATGTGACTAATTTTTTCCATTTCTCACATTAGCTGGAATGCTGAACTGAGCTCCTATAGCAACCAATCTATCTGCATGTTTGTTCTTTTTTCTTGGCACTAATTAAATATAAAAAGCATAAAAATACTCAATAAGGTATCAAAATAAATGTTTTTAATATATTATCAAGGAATTATTACACACATTCAACTCTCTCACTATGTGAACCATAAGTTCATTATCACCATAAGTTTGTAAAGCACTTATTCCCATCTTCCTAGCCCATTGCAAACCATGGACTAGAGCCTCATACTCTACCACATTATTAGAAAAACCAAAATAAAAATTAATAGAAAAAAATACCTTTATTTTTAAGGTGATATAATCATCTCTTTAGCCCCAATACCATACTTTTTCCTTGACCCATCAAAGTAGAGCTGCCAAAGGACATCTTTTGATTCATCTTCCTTCACTATGGATATAATTTATGCATCATTTTCATGAAGACAATAGACATAAATTACCTCCTCTTCAATAATTTTATAGGGATCATGTCAATTAAATTTATAATCCCATTCATCAATAAATACATTATGAACTCCTTTAAGAGGTGAGTTGGCTTCTACTTCACTAGCTTGTTCCACCTCATCCAAAATGACATAATTTGTGTTCATAACACTTGGCATATAAGGATACAAATAAAATAATGAAATAAGATAAAATTTAATATTGAAATTGGTCCTATAAATTTTTATAAACATTAAATAAGTATAATTATATGATAAGTAATTGCCAATTTTTTTTGTGAAATCTCTAGACAAGCACATGCCAAAATATGGAGGCAAGTGCACCACCACTACATCCTGCTGAATAGTTATATTTGGGTAAGCATGAAATGTTAATTTAAATTAATTGATCATGCCAATATTATTTTTTGGGGATAAATAAAGCTAAAACACTCCTTTGGTGTTTGGTTTATACACTAAATCAAGCTTGTTTGCAATCTACTTAGGCATAACAATACTATTAGCTCCATTGTCTACCATACAATTGTGGACTAAGGTATTGCCAAAAATTAAAGATATATAAAATGGAGGTGTTTTATTATATATAATATCACCTTTAATAAATTTTAACTCATTAATTATTTCACTTTTTGTCTCATTGGCTGATATGAATTTGCCAAAACTATGCTCTCCTTCTCAGTTGGTTTTGGAGACAAATTGAGGGCTAAAAGTTCCTAAATAAGCATGTCATTTTGATTTAGGATTTATAAGTAATCCCACATGATAATTATGATATTATAATTTTACATGTGATAAATAATATTTAAAGGAGTTCCACTCACCTTTGGTTTCACTCTTGGTACAACTGGATGATCTTACACTTGTGGCACTTGATGAGATTTACCAACTTCAGTGTTATAATTTTTCTAAGATGTTAGGACAATAAATTAATTATTGACACATTTAGGAATAATATAAATTATTATTGGAACTTGGCCCACCTCCTTCAACTCTTCAATTTTCCTTTTCTTTGCTCTAGTTATAGTTGTAACCACATTGTTTGAAGTACTAGAGTCACCAACCCGATTGCAACATTGTTGTGCATTGTTCAACTAGGGACAAGTGGTTAGATTTATCTTCGAACTACATAAAAAATTCTGCACCTAAGTCATCCTAGGAAGCAATAGAATTTAGAGGAGTTTTTCTATACAAATGTAATGCTTTTCCTTTGAAGGATGTAATAAGAAGTCAGATAGCTACATTCTCCTGGATAACATTATGGACAGAACAAAGGTTCTATACATCTTTTATGTGTTCAATAGGTGTAGTTTGGTCTTCCCATAAGAATAAAGGAATGTTATTAAAGGTTGAATCTAGTATATCATCATATTGATCAAGATTCAATGGGATTCCTCTATTTAATGAAATAAACACTTGGTTCCTAGGCACATCCATTTGGATAGTGGGAATTGAACTATCTATTACAATGGGATAATTAGGAGATTGAAATAATTTTATAAGATATGGGTTTGTATTTATAAATCTTTTCCTTTTATATTAATGAAAAGGAAACTCAACAAATTCAAAAGGAATACCTTTTCTTGATGATTTTGTGATAACCTTTGGCATGAAACTTGTGCTAGCCTGCTACTAAGAATCCTGCAACTTCAAAAAATCCTATAGTTCAAAAGATAATGAGTGTCCTTTACTAATTAAAATGATTTTATCCAACTCCAAACTTTAGCTATGCCAAGGAGTATGTGTCTCACCAGGCATGCCAAAAATTATTGTAAATCAAGAGTGCTACCCTTGTGAGAATGTGTGTTACTTCCCACTCCTAAAATAATGAAAATTCTCCTAAGTGTGGGTGGTTTTTAAATGGAGAGAATTGATAGATAAATGGCTATTTCACTTGATGCACTCACTTAATTTGATCCTAATCCTACTCACTACTAATTTTTGACTAATGGAAAGGGTGAAAGGATAATGTTTACACTAGAATTGAAATGAAAAATTTGAATAAAGGTGATGCACCAATGTTTGTAACCAATTTTTCTTGAAATTGAAACTCTTAGGAAGGGAAGAAACCTACACACATTCTCTTCACTTTAGGTATATGACTTTTATAATAGTGCTTCATACAAAGGACTTGGTAAACTCACTCTTTGCATGGAAGGAATGAAAGGTTATTGAATTCACATTCAAACTTAGGCTAAGATTAAACCTAGTATAACCTATAGAAAACTCAAATATATTATAATAAGGTACAAAAACTAGACATCAACATAAGAAAGCTACTGATTCATAATGTTATATCAATGAAAATCACCATACACTTCACACAAAATCTTGAAAATGGAGGAAAATAACTTCTTATTTAGTCAAGTAACACAAAAAATTGACAGCCTTTCAGAATATCCAAAGCAAAAAAGTGATAATATCATGTTGGAAAACAAAGTACAAATAGAAAAATAGTAGGAGAGGGAAGAGAAAATAGCCCTAAAATAGGGATGACTAACTTTATCTTCAAACCCTTCAAATCACTACATAATATTTCCTGGATTTTATCTTCACACTATTTCCCAAAAGTGGTGTAGGGGTAGAGTAAAACTTGTTAGATAAACTTGAAAATTTCTTCATCATTGATTGGTCAAGCTTGACTACTTTGAAAATACCTAAATCCTTGCTTGTACACCCCATATACTAGCTGACATGTCCTTCTTGAAGAATAAGTCACATCCTTAAAAATAGGTCTTCAAGTCTTCATTACTTCCTCCATTTAAACCTTATCCTAAGTCATTTATGAGGTCTTTCATCTTCACTTGGTATTTTATAAGGCTCCTTGATGCATCTTTGACCCTTTTAACTTGCTAGGCATATGAGGGAAAGAAGTTCTTGTTAGAATTGTTAGGGACTCTTTCAACCCTTTAAATGTTCTTTGTAACTAAAACTAAATTATTATTGACCTTTAAGTGGCATGGAATATATAATCAACCTTGAATAACCTCTTTAATAACTTGTATGCTTTGACTTGGTTGATTATTCACTTGAACTCCTCCTTAAGCAATGTGGCATAGGAAAGAGAAAAATTGGTTTTGGTTTAAATAAGGAAATATTCCACCATGGATGGCTTCTCAACATCATTTTGGACCTAAAAAAGTTAATTTAAGACATTCAATCCTCCAAAACATGTGATTTTATTCCATTTGCTTACTTTTTTACTTATTCTTTGTAGCCCTAAAAAAAGGTAAACCTACTTGTGTAGAAAAATGTATACATTATATTGGAAAAATAAACATATTTTTTAGGACCCAATATCCATTTATAGATCCATTTCAAGTTTTAGGATCTAAATCTAATTATAATTATCCCTTTTTCTATAATTTCTCTCTCTAATTAGGCCTCCAAGGCCTATAAATAGAGTTTTGGCCCAAATGACCACCCAAACATGTGAAAACTCTCAAAAAATTTTAATTTAATTTACCTAGAATAATATCATTCTCCATTTAAAATTTCAAGTTTTGAGGCCTTGTGTAAGTGGGCAAACCAAGAAATGGCTATTGGCAAGCCTAGGTGCTTATGCATGCTTGAGAGGTAGTTTGGTGTGTTTTCATGAAACTTTTAGGTTATAAGACTTAGAAATGGATTTTTTGTACATATAACACATTATAAAACTCATTCCTTGAGATTTAGGTCTCTTATTTCACTCATAGGCCTTCATCTAGACTTCTTAGCTTGCAAAACTAATTTTTCTCACTTTTTGACCAAGTGGCCAACTGCAAATATGGTATAACATTTTAAGGTAATTTTATAAGAGTTTAGATGATATTATAACCTCTATAAATTCCTTATAATCCACTATAAATGGTTTATAGGTCATTCCATAACTTATACCTTCACAAACAAGCCTTTAGTTGCATATTTAGCTTTATTCCGTATGGTAATGTAACAACACATATGAAACAACACCTTGGATCTCAAGAGAGTTTTGAATGCCATTAAAGTCATTTGGAGTTCCTATAATTGTATTTTAATCCATTAAGAATTGTATTTCCTACATCAGGTTAGTTTTAGGGTTTAAGAAGGGTTTTTGGTGTCTTTCTTTCTTAAGGATTATTCATAAAGAATAGATCCCTTATCTCCTATATAATTCAACAAAATGGAATTATGGGAACCTATACATCATCCAAAAATTCCAATTATACTTGTACAAACTCTCCTTTAATATCCAAACAAAACTTTGACCTTATCAAGCTCTTTGACAAGTAGAATAAGGTTTTCTAAGTATCTAGTCTTCCTGTTGATAGTTCATATAGGTTTGGGACCCAAGGACTAAACCAATGCCAAATTTTTTAAATAAGAGTACCCTAAAATCACCTATATTAACCTCTAGCCACCATGAAACTCTTTGGTGAAGTTTTAAGCTCTACAAAGTTGCTTCTCTAGAAAGATGGATTATGTGAGAAGGCCGAGAAAGGTCCTTTTAGGTCTTAAGACTGCAAAACACATTTTGATAAAAAATAAATATACTCAAAAAGTATTCAATGATACATGGCATATTTCATAATGATGATCCATAATTACTGACCTTTTAAAAGGTCTAAAACCTTGAATCTTCACCACTTAAGGGTTTGTAGACAACCTGAGTTTATTGACCCTAGAGATCTATTCCTTGATCCTCTCTCCTCTTTCATTGGATCAAAAATTGATGGAATTCCTTATTAATGTCATATACACCTTTTTTTACTATTATTCATCCAAATTTTAGTGATAAATATGTTTTCTTTACCTTTGTCTAGAGTAGTCTTGTAGGTCTCTAATGGGCTATGTCAGCTTGTGTTGAGCCTTGTTTCACTGAGTCTGACCTTACAAAATACTTCAAATGGACATGGATTCCTCAAAAAATATATCTTATATCTCCTAAAACTTCATCATAACACTTATTACCATCACAAGTGTGACCTATCTCCACATTCTTACTCTAATAAATGACTTCCTATAAGTGATATGGTTGTAGATGATTTTCACTATTTCCTTGGCCTATATGGATAAAGTGAATGCAATAAGAACTTGAATAAGTATGTGACACTATTAAAAACTTCTAATCACCTTGTGGAAATTTACAAACCCTCACTTCTCCCTCTCACATAAGCTTTCTTCATGTATAGTATATAGGCCTGACTATAACTTCACTAGATCTATGAGTGTTCTTTTGAGAGATTTATTGCTTTATATGATTATTTGTAACCTTATGTCTAATTTTAAAATTTATTATACAATTAATTGTTCATCCAAACCTTAATTTCATGATTTTTCTTCATATCCATCTTCTTGACCTTGTAGACAACTTGAGCTATGCTATGCTGACCTGTAGATGGTCATTTGGATTTCTTAGCCTTGAATGGAGAAGGTGAATAATAGTAGGACCTTAAACATGTTTGCATATAAATCCTTCACCTTTTATCACCTTGTGAAGGTTCTTAAAATTAAACTTATTCTTCTTTATTAAGTTCTCCTCTTGTGATCACATATAGGCTTCACATGCTAATTGTGACTATAGACTTCAAATGTAAATTTGCCTTTATCTTCGTTACTAATATTCTTCTTGGTCCTCAATGGAGAATATTATAGTCATTATATATACGATAATCATCCATCACATACATCTTATTTGTAATTATAAAAAAAGTTCATGTTGCATAAAAGCTTATTGTTTGAGCCAAAATACCATGGTTGTAGGTGCACATTTGGTGTTTATTGACTATGTATGCAGAGTTGGAATGACCTAATTTGGTCATATTTTGATTATTTTTTATCTCTACAAATTGAATGAATCTTATGCATTATCTCCTTAGAGTTATGAGATAGACCCAATTATTTATTTTATACACTCTATCCTCTCTTCAATTTGAAACTAGATTGATCTTACCTTGCAACCAGTAGATGTTCATTTAGGTGTTTGAATGTATTTTGGATTCAGGACTTGTATTCAAGTCATTGGAAACTTTAATAACCTATACTAAAATGTTAAGAGTTTATAACCTTCGCTAACTGCCCCATACCCCTCACTTTCATAATCACATAACTATTTAAGAATACCCTCTCAAATGATGGTTGTAGGTGGTTTGGGTCTCTTTGGTATTTGTATAGATAGAGGAAGGTGTGAAAATGTTGGTAAATTTAAAAAAGTGATGCCAAGTGATCCAAGCAACATTTTAGGTGATAATTCGGGTGATGGTTCTACCCCAATTGGTGGCAAAACTTCTGGGAGCCATAACTTTTGCACCATAGCTTCATTTGACTCCCCGTTTGAACCGTTGGAAAGATAAGAATGAGGGGAACATTGTGAGATGGAACTGAGATTTTATTAATGGGGTTTGAAACCTAAAAACCAAATGGAAGTTACCTAAATTTTAATAGTGTAGTCTAAAAATAGTATGTTTCTAAAAATAGTAATTCCTCAAATTTTGTATTGTTGTGAATCATGGAAGTCAAACCACTTAATCTCCCTCAATATTGGTGACATTACACATCCTCCTCTTAACTTCAAAATGTGTATAAATGAATATGTAACCCAAAAACAAAATTAGACATCTCTTCTCAGAGATAGACATATGTTTGGATCTAAAAATTTGATCAATAAAACATCTCTTCTTAGAGATAGCATTATTACAATTATGTTGTTCTTATTTCTTGAATTATATTTTAACCAAAGCTTCTAAATTTTGGATCACCAATACTCTCATTGACTCTCCCTCATCTTGCATCAACTTGGATAATCATTAAATTGATACTCAAAGGCTTGATTAATATGGAAATAAAAATTGATCTTTACCTTAAAAATTCCTAAACAACCTTAAACTCTAGTAAGATGTGTTTCAAAGTCTTCATTTATGATTTACTTTGTTCATTGGTATTACCCTGAACCATGAGCTCAAGTGTGGTGAAACATTCTCATGTTCTTATCTCTCCATGGCCTATATCACCTTTAACACCCATTTGACATGTTTATGGTTCATATTACTACTATAGATGATCATTTGAAGTCTCTTTTCATCTTATAATACACAGACTTGAATGTATCATGTAGGCATATAAGGCATAGTTAGATCTTTTGATTTTTTGAGTATTACTTGTCTACCATATTTTTGATTTATGTAATATTACTAAACTTAGTAATAAAAACCTAAAATCTAATGACACCAATAGAAATGGTTAGGCAAGGCAAACCAAAATACATAGAACATGATTATGATCCTTTTTACTTATTCATTCCTCCATTCTAGGATTTGCACTTGAATTATTTGATGTCCAAAATTTTAATTATTAGATTGCTTGATGAACTTGACAATGGCCTCTAAAGGTTGTGTGAAGTAAATAATGGCCTAGATGAGTTAAAAAATGTTGTTATGGATGTAATGAGAGTATCAAGGTGATGTATTAGTGGATTTCTAGATTTCTTGTGGTTTTTATCCATTAGTTTGGCCATGGCCCAAGCATGGATTTTTATAGGAAAATGGAGGGACTTTTAGGTAAATTTAAAATTATTTAGGGTTCTCTAGTTTAGAGACTTATAGAATTTTGGAGGAAATTCCCCATTTATAGAGGATTATTTATTATCTTAGGAGATAATGGGGGATTTTATGGGAGTTAAAAAAGTTTAGGACTCATAAGGATGTAGGAATGGCTAGGGTGGTAGGGTGGCTATGGTGGTAGTTAGATAAATATGAATTTTAAATTGGCTAGTTGGTTTAGGGACTAGGTTAGTAAGTAATAGGATCTATTATAAGTTTAATTGGGAGATTAATTGATTTTAATATTGGTTAAAGTTTTATGGGATATAATAATGGAATGGATATTGTTAGGTAATTAATTATTTGGGCTAGGAAATATAGGAATTAGACTAAATTAGCAAAAATTAGTATAATTAGTGGGGCAAACATAATTTAATGCATATAATTATCACCTTGAATAATATTATGAGTACTTGTGAAACCTATTTATGATCTAAATCAAAAAATTTAATCTTAAATATTCCATCTATTTGATAATAAAAATATGAACGAATGACTTTATGACTATGCTAAAGACCTTCTCACCATGACCAACTTCAATGAAACCATTCTTCAAGATGAAGGTATATGAATTTTTAAATTAGGAGGTGTATTAAAATTTAAACATGAAATTTACAACCTTTAAAGATGAAGACACTCAATTGATAATCCAAAACATGCTTCAAAGCTGCTTAATCAAGACATTAAAAAAGACACCATAGGAGACCAATTTTTTATCATATAAACCTTCTAAAAATTAGGTTCCTGATGAATCCAACATGTAATAATTAATATTTGACCATGAAATCACCCCACTATAACCATTTTTCTCCATCGATTTCTGAAATGAAGAAATAGAGGTAAAATTGGACCCTATTTGGATGATTAGGACATAGTGACCCCCTTACACTCTTAGCAATTGTTCATAAATATGGGGAGATGAATATGAAAAAAAATGACACTAGATTTAAGGTAATTATGATTCCTATCATTTAAAAATTTATTTTGACCTGACTCTCTCTCTCTCTTGACTGTACTAAGCAAAAATTGATAACCTTTCTAGAGATGCCAAAGAAGTCAATAGGAGAGATAAATTAGTTTTATACATTTTGGCACCTAAAAATAATTAAAAACCATTTATTTGACCTTTAAATGAAAAAATAAAGTCTTTAAGATTACTATAGGTCAATTTGACCTTAAAAACTTGTATAAACAACCTCAAAAATATGCCTTTTTGGCACTAAAACTATCATAACCACTTGATAAACCTGATGAAACTAATAAAAAATGTATTAATTGGAACTTTTCATGTATAAAAAATTATACCATGATGTTTATATAATAATTATTATTCTTAAATACCTTAACCTTGCAAAACCTTCTCTAAAGCCATTAAAATAGGTCTAAAATGCAACACAAACGGGTTATGATGTTAGCAAAGAGTGTCACCAATAAATTTGAGAATTTGTAGAGCATGACATTAAATTAACACATGTTATGAGGCATTTAAAGACACTTTATAATATTTTCATCTCTTGAATCAACTTGACACAAGTCATGAGGTGACTAAACAAGCACAAAGCTATGATGAACACAACCTTAAACTTATCAAATCTAAATTAAACCTTGCTAATCAAGGTTTAAAGTGATAATTTCAAGGACATTACAAGGTTAACATAGTAACCAATAGGAAAAATAAATTAATAATAATAAATTTCATATCATAGGGGTGACAATTTGACTTATGAGGTAAAAATTGTCAATAGTCCCATTTGAGCCCCATTAAGATTTAGGATGTATTGTTTGAACCATTAGTTTCTAAAATCCTCATAATTATACCTAGTGTTAAATATGGGTCTTTAGGCCATGGGGATCACTAGGTAAACATAGAGAGTTGTAGGTTTTTTGGGAGTTTGTATGTTGACTAGAGCAAGTGGGGCTTACATGGTTGCATAGTGACTATGCAACCACTTGCACATTGCCATCCATGTCATTTAATCATGTGAGTTTGTTTATATGCATAGTGTGTCTCACATTGTGGATTTTTTTATACTATTGGTGATATGGATGTGTATTTTTTGTATTTTACATTCTCAAATAAAAATTGGCCAATTTTTTATTGTTTTTTCATGCATTTTTTTTGACATTTTAGTATCATAGTATGGTTTCAACACTAGTAACTCTAGATAAATTAACTATTGGTTTGTTACTTCATATTTTACTTGAGACCCATATTTTCCTTATTTAGTATGTATCATAGGGGATGAATATTTCTATAACATAATGATGTTTTCCCTATTGACCCACCTTTGGTTCTATAATATATAATAGACCTTAGACCCTAGATACTATGGGCCTTGAAATAAATGCTTGGATTATTAAATGATAAGTTACTAGTTATGCATGGGGTTTATGAGAGGCATTATTCACATCCTTCACAAGGTGAAAAAAGGTTATTTAAATGAGTGAGGCAAAGGAATCACAACCTAACACAATAAAGGGAAGAGGGAGATAGAGAGAAGATTAGATACTGTAACTCCTTGCACTAACATGAAAAGGGAGAAAAATAAAAATATTATAATAGAGAGGAACACTGAGAGAGTTAAGGTTATGAATGCCATCTTAAGTTGACATCAATGTATCTAGTCAAAAACTTGATCAAATTCCATCCACTAACTTTTGATGGTGTCATATAGGTTTACATAGCTAAGGCATGGATAATGAGTGTTTAAGGATGTTTCAACCTTTATGATTATGATTCCAATAGTAGATCTTATCTAGATACTCACATATTAAGAGGTGCAAGGAAGATATGATGGGATTTTAAGGAGAAAAATATCCATCTGAACCCAACCATGACTACCTAGGATTTATTTGAGGATCAGTTTAGAAACCATTATATTTCACCATAATACATAATGAAGAAGGTGGATGAGTTCAATGAACTTTGACATAGGATTAGTATAATGGCATAATGAGTGTTGTTTCCTTGACTTATTATAGTATTTGGGGTATTTGATATATCTTTTTAGGTGAAACATTTTATCAAAAGTCTAAATGCAAATCTAACTAGTGCAGTACACATAATCTCCACACTAACCTTAATGATCATGGTGGATAAGGATTACATTGTAGAGGAGACTCATGATAGGTCTCAATAGGCTTAAGATATTTCCCATAATAATTTATAGTCTTGACATGATGTTGGGTCACATGGTAAACAACATGAACCCATAAGAGGTTGTATATCTATCTAGTTATCTCTTAAACCCTCTTAATAGTAGTAACAAAGTACCTATCATGAATAAAACACACAAATATTTAATAGGCACCAAAACATGTATGGAAAAAATAGTGAAAGGAGGCATGATATACAACATGATAGACATCATACTGGCTTAATGTAAACCTAACAATCTATTTAAGTAGGGCCTTTAAGGTTTATAGCTACAATTGGGTAGAAGACTATTAAATCCCCATTAAGTGAGAGCATGTCAAAGGTACATGCTTCATTTGTGGAACACCATAACACTATACATAGGAATTTCCACAAATACACTCAACTATCATAAAGCAAAAGGATCATATGTCTAAGCATATGACAAATGATGTGGGTGTTAGGGCCACATGATGTATTTAGTAGTGGAAATCTACCAAGTAAAGTACCAAGTTATGATTATTGAGACCACGAGTAAGCTTAATCAAGTTTATTTAAAATTCTATTTGATTATAAAGTATCTGATTCTTTCATATCCCCTTCAATCATGGATCACCTTAGTCTTGTATACTTGACAAGTACTTTTCATGGTTATACCCTTCAGTTCTAATACCTTCCTATTATCGAAAGGCTCATGTCTACTATCTCTTATGCCTATTGCTTATATCTTAATCCAAAAATATTATATTATGATGACTAAGCCTTTTCTAATGCTCAAAATTCTATAATCCTACTTGTTATCATCATCTGCAAGTTTTGGACCTATACATGTTTTCTAGCTTCCTAGACAATTGCATTCCAACTAGACACCTATGCTAACAATAGTTTCATGTGCCAAATTAATTGTCCAGTGCCTTAAAATTGTCAAATTTACAAATTAAACATATCCCTATGGTTAACCTAAAATATTTTATGTGAGATATTTCCAAAAGGGATATATATATATATATATATATATATATTTAAAAGATTAACCCTCATTCATTACTCACCAAGCATAGACCTAACAAGTCACAAGGCAACTTACCAAAGGCACCCAATCAAACATTCAAGTGATCAAAATTTCCCTATTCTATCTTATTTTAATATCAATCTTTGGAACAACCCATCTACAAGTTTGAAGCATTGAAGGAACACTCCATCAACCACACTTTCCAATTTATAAGCTAGGTCACTTTATGTACTTGCTTATCACACATTACATTTTGATACACACACAAGCCAACACATACGGGAGAACTACATAAGTATAATTTCCTTTTTAGATTATTTAATATGTAATTAATGCCTATTGATAGAGGGGTCCTTAGGGTAGCTTGACACTATGTGCCCATAAACCCATTTTCCCCATAGTCACTCCAAGGGTGAAAAGATAAGGTTTGATCCTTTGACAAAGAATGATTGATTATGCACATGATCTAAACACACTAGAGCAAAATAAATATAAACCAAAGAAGGTTTATGTGGTCACACTTAGATCTAATTGATATTATATACTGGACACTGGCATCTAAGTCATACATAAGCATTAACACAACCATCCAAATATGATGTAAGTGTATGATGCTACATAATGTAAAATTTAAAAATCTGATGATTATTCTAGAATCTAGATCAAATCCACTTCCATCTCATTTCAACCTATATCTATAGCACATAGTAAACTAAGTAATCTTGTTTTCAATTCATTTTAATATAAATCAATAATCATACTTTCAATTTTTAACATTTCTTAACATTTAAATTTAGAATATTGTTTATCTAAGTTTGAAAATTAATTGGCCTACTATATATTTGTTTATCACCCTTGTGTTTATTTATTTCTATATTCTTAACCTTGTACTATATTGAACCATCTCAATTTAGGGTTAAACATTTGGCAAACTTGACTTTTGGTCCCCAAAACCCTAGATATTGATCTAGGGTTTATTTTTTCTCTATTTTTAATTTTTTATCTAACAATATTTCAAAAGCTAAAAATAAATTTTCATTTTGTTAAAAGTATGTGCAATATGAATTCATCTATAGCCCATTTAGGGCTCTAATTTATGATTATTATTATGATTTGTTATTATAATTGCTTAATCAGACTATCATTCAACTAAATAAACAAATCCATAAACATAATGAGTGGGTTTTAAAATGAAAACAACACTTAATCTCTCTTAAAAATTTATTTTGTAATACTATGAAGCTAGTATCTAGACACCAACATCCATGTTCTCAACCATTTAGCCACCTAGATCTTATTCTAGTGATAGTCACCATAACACACCCATTATTCACCCATGAATTATATTAGATTTTTTGGTCCATGTTGTCACTAATTGAAAAGTTAAATGTGTCCAAAATAATTCACAACCTATTACAATATAGTAGGTGCCTTCTAAACCAAAAATAGTGATCAAATCTAAGGGATATGTCCTTGTTGACTAATTGAGCAATATGCATGCTAATATCTCAATCCTCAAACTTCTAAATCAATACACTATCTATAAGGATAACATATATAAATAATTGCATAATATCCATGTTCCAAGTGATATTAGACTAGCTTATTTTATAGATATTATGCAAGATCTCAAAAAAATGAAAAACTCATTACCTTTGATCTAATGGATTTACCATACAAATCTATTTTTGACCAAGATTTACCTTTTTTCATACAGGTGATTATGTATAACAAAGTAATTAAAAGGGTTCTCATTGATAATGTATCATGCCTAAAATTTGTAGCACAAATTTCCTAACCACCTTGTGTGGTAGTACCAATCTTTTACAAAAATCAGTTATACATATCAAGTGATTTTATAATTCACATAGCTCTAGTTGGCCAAATAACATTGGATGTGATAGTGGGATAAAAAATAGGTCAAACCACTTTTTAGGTATTGTCTCAGTCATTACATTGTAATTTGATTTTGGGTAGACCTTGGTTATATATGATGGAGCTCATACCATCTACACTACATTGGTGTATAAAGTTCATACATAATGAAATCTTATTTTCAAATCCTACTAATGATGAACCTTTAATTTTTTTCAAAATGATACATTATGATATAGAAGGCATCCCTATAATGGTGCCACCTAAATAATGTATCCTGCTTGAGAATATGCATAATTTTAAAATAGGTGAGTCAAATACAATGGATAATTTATCTCTCGATGTAAATAAAAAACAAAAACTTAAAGGCACATGGATGCAAGTAAAGATCAATAACCATTACCAAAAGAGACAATAACACCCAAAATATAAGAAATTTAAAAATTTGAGATTTCTTTATTGGTCAATATCAAGTAATAAAGTGGTCATGTTTCAAATTATTATGATAATGATGATGATCTAGTCCATGATACGATACATGATACATTACAAAAACTTAATCTTGATTCACTTAATCATCTTTCACACAACCTATTCACACCTATAGGTCCTAGTATATAATCTAAACTCACATACAAAGGAAACATAACCAAATTAGGATAAAGGAAAATAAAAAATAGGAGATAAGCATGTAAATGATTGTTATCTCATACATACATTTTGTATTCACACTTTAAGTCAACCTTAAAAGGGCCAAATGCAAATACATCATGTAAATAATGTAGAGGTCTCTCATAAGACTCTAAAATAGACCTTCTAGATCACAACAAACTAAGATACTATAGATACAATACTTTTAATGTTACTTGAATATAGGATTATATCTTTATCCTACCAGGCTTTGAAATAATTTTTTATAAATACGGATTACCATATTATAACTACCATTTGATCATTGGTCATCATACAAATCAATGTGAGGCATTACAAAACCAAATTTAGAAATATAATGATGAGGGTTACATACAAATTATACCAAAGAAGAGAAAAAGACCCAATACTTAAAATTATTCACAAGAGAGTCATCCTTTAAAATGACCAAGGCATTAAGCATTATTAATTTATATAAATATTGATGTTATTTATTATTAACATCTCAAGTTCAATGTAAACACTTGGAACATAACTTTCAATATTACAACACTACAACATATGGAACATAATATATATGAATCATGATAGTATCCATATTTTTACAAGATCTATGGGGTAAATTATACTACCCATGACATGTAAACCAAAGGTATTATACCTTGCTATCTAGATAATAGACCAACAACCAAATTGACTTTGCATCTTGGCTAACATTGGTTAATCGATATGAAAACAACTATTAGTGCCACACTTAAATACCTTTCTTTTCAATATGATAACAAAGAAATTTTTATTCCACATGATGGATACAATGAGAGGAAAATAACCATAGTTTATAGTAGGTAATTAGTATCAAATATTGAAGAATTGGCAATAAATCACCATAGACAATTTTGACAAACAAGGCCACTGTAGACCACCTTGTTCTTGAATTTGAAGACTTGTTGGACTAAGTTGGTTTAAATATTCCCAACATACCAAAAAAAATATAAAATTGAAAAATACAAAAACATTTTAAACATTTATATATTTTATATGCTGTTAGTACATGTTGGTAGATAAAATATCATTTTTTCTATATATACATGTGTTTCATACATCTTTTGAGTGTGATACTGGCATACCTAGGCACATGATCTAAACACTTTTAGATGTTTGGCCTTCCCTATACTAATGTAATTTGGACCTTGGGGGAATTCACTTATTTGATGATAATAAACTCATGTTATATCATATTATGATCATTTTCCATTATAATGGTTTGAGCTTATATACTTACACATGCCTTTATCCATGCTTATATCTTTCATAGTGTACTTGACATGATATGTAATTAAATTTTTTTGCTAACACATATTTCCAAGAGATAGTATGACATGTTTATGTTGGTTTTTTATGTTCTATTCTTTCCATTTATGCACTTCCTTGACTATCTTGTCTTACATTATATTGCTTGTTCGAGCATTTGAATATGCTCCATTGAGTAATCACCTAAAAGTGGGTTTTAAGTGATAGAGTTTTACTTGAGACAAAATATTCCTAGCTTATCCCTAAACCTATCCTAGATCCTTTTATCACACCTTTATATCCTTTGTGTGGACCAAAGACATCCTTTCATTTTTTATATCCTGGCCCTTTGTGCCCAAACAACCTATCGACTAGACATTAGTGACACATTAAGGACACTAGAGATATGTGGTTCTAGTGTCCCCAAAATGGTGATAATGTCATTTACCCTATCTCTCCCAACTAAATATATTTTCAAAAGTAAAACCCTCCTAAGGTTAGTCTAATCATATTTTATTATCTACACAAACTACATATGACTATAAATATATGGATTTTATACCTTTATCCATTAGATGGAAATTAGATTCAAAATAACTATTCAAACAAGAAACAAGTTGATAAAATCAAGGTTATTAATCCCTATTCTACACTACTTCTACATACTACAATCAATAGCTTTCCTAAGATCAGATTTTCTAGATTTACAATCTAAACATACTCAAGGCATCAAATACCACTATCATTATAGCATGAATTACACTTACACCAGAACTTAGGTGGGCAAAACTACATCAGGCTTGATGCCTCCTTAGAGTATTAGTGTGTAGGAAACTCTCTTCATATTGGGGTGTTGATGTCCAACCTATTTTACTAACGAACACACTTTTCAACTCATGCATTACTTATAAGGAGGATTAGGGTTTCCATCATAAATTAGATATTATAGGCATAATATAGATTTTCAAACTTCATGCATGCAAGAATATGACCAAAAAACATAGGTGTAAGTGCACCCAAAATTTAGGAGTAGTCCTACATAGAGGACACTAGTACCATTTTTAGGACACTAGAGCCACATGGCACTACTATCCAAGTGTGGAGCTACTATCTAAGAGAGGATCTAACACATGGATTTAGTTGATGATACTAAGACTTGTTTATATCTCAATTTTTAGCACTCATGTCCTTAGTATTAGTTTTTTATACATAATTTTTTATTTTCACATATTTATTTCTATTTTAAAAATTTAAAGCAAGTCAAAATCTATAAAAAATCAATGATTATCTATTGCATATTATATCACTAATTTAGACTACTCAACTCTTTAATAAAAAATAAGATTTACATAACTAAACCCTAAAATTTTAAAACATTTGGTGAACCTGACTTACTTAGAACATTGCATAAACCCTAACCCTAAATTACTTAGGTTTCATATTTATAAAATTTACTCAATCTTAATTTACATCTTATTACCATGATTATCATGATAGAAACCATTTTCTACTTCATGGTACAAAGCTTTGTACTTTGATTAGCATGTTTCTTACCAACTATTTGTATAAAAGTACACATGCATGTTACTCATATCATGGATTTGGTTATAGATAAGCTTATTTTACACATCAGTCCTCCATCACATGAGTCCCTTTTTTTATGGATCATTGCTATATGTATCACTTTGAGTTACCTCCAATTACTACTATATGATAGAGGGATCAGAGGACTCCTTTTATTTTTCCTCCACCTAGGCCAATTGATTATATATGCTACCATCCTACCTATACTACTCACCCATAATACATAGTAGATCTTATAGTTTGAGCAGTCACTAGGTAGAATAGGGTGCCTCCTCAGCCTATACAAGAGCAATGTAACCCTACCATCGTCCTCATCCCCAACACACTATAATGGGGCCCAAAGATAAACAAAGAGAATTTGATATAGTGGATCCATTAAGAAATACACTAGTCAAGATATCTATATTGGAATTACTTCAAAAAGTAACAATTTTCAAAGATATTCTTTTTCAAACACTTAATCATACATTCATGCCTTGTGATATCGAACCATCTTATTTTATATATATTATGAACACTATAAAGGATGTGATATATTTTTCCAATGAGGACCTATCTTTACATTCATTAATTGATCAAAAAATTTCATTTTTCATTAAAGATAAAATATATAACATAACTATTAAATGATTTCTCATTGATAGTGGTTGAGGACTCAATATATGTAACCTCACATTTATACAAACCATGGGGGTTGATATAAAATCTATTAAAAAGACATATAAGAATATTTGAGTGTTTGATGACACTCTTAGATATACATTGGGTTCAATTACATTGGTCATTATAATTAGACCAAAAACCTTACATATACTCTTTTAGGTGATGCCAAATAATTTGTATTATAACTTACTACTCGAGAGACCTTGGATATATGTTATGGAGGTTATGCTCTCTAATCTTCACTACTGCATCAAATTTTTAAATGATGGGTACCTATACACATGTATAATAAATAATCAACCATTTATATATTGAAAACTCACTAAGCCTCCTATCTTGAGTATATCATCTAATGGGACACCTCATGTTCTCATCAAATCCCCACCTCAAAAAATTCCCATTAAGCAGATGCATAAATATGAGGTGGGGAGTCTATCAAGACTATTCATATACTTTCTCCATAACTTTTTACAAAACTATTACCCTAGGCAATGATAGAGGAGCATCCTCTCATAGCATAGACATCCTCACCCAGGGTATATGATGAGATTCTTACAACATAGTTACCACTACTTGTTAATTTAGAAGAGGTTTATATTCATAATTATGACACAAATTCACATGACACTATAGATTAAGATAAACCACCCATAGATATTAATTATTATTTATGTGGATTAATTTATACACTAGTGGGCCCAAGATAATACAAAGATGATTAAAAGGCACTTATACCTCACCCCACACTAGTATCACCACTTATTCAGGGTCTTATAATTATATATACTCATACTCATCTACAGTCATCAATATATCCATTAATATATTTAGTACATATGGTTACATCCATGGATATTGTTTTAGTCATATAGATTTAGATATCAAGTTCATAGGATAAACCACACTAGATATTATAGATATTACTTGATACAGGATCGATGATACTACCCATAATCCAACACTGATAAATGAATAGATTATCACCATAGGAAGGTCAACCCTTTTACCACTTTCATAGACTCACAAGACATGATACCAACACATTCTTAACATTACAACATAAACTAAATAAATTTAAAGCTCAAGGCACTATCCAGGTCATAACTCATCCACCTCCATAGGCATGACCACCTTCATTAATAATATCTCCTTCATAAGTAAAATCATCACAATAGAGTCGTTACCAATATAGACATTCATAGAATAACCCATTGACTATACAATTTTTTGTAGTAAATTGATACAATCCATATGTGGCTATAGATGAGGATTTTAATCCTAACACTTGCACTTTGGAATTTTTACACCACATTAGTTATCAAGAGAGTTGATTACAACATGTTATACATTGTCAAGATTCCATTAGACATATTACACTACTAGTTTCATGTGGCCCCAAGGTTTCCAATACAATATTATTCATTTTGAGTAGGGACACTCATTTATAAGTTACACTTGGTAGTACATGGAATGCCAAAATTGATTCATCAGATATATGCTTGATATTCACTCATGATGGACACATGATTCATATCTTACATGATGACATAGATGAGAACCACAGGTTTCACACAGATACTTCATAGTCTAATGTGGTTTACAATGGGACCACATGAAAGGCATCTTACATAGTTAAGAAGCATGAGATTTGGATGCATAAACTCTAAAATCATGCCAAGGATAAGGATTTAATGATACTTATATATTGGTAAATTGACCATAGTGATGATGACTTATTTGAGTTTGGATAGATTCAGTATCTAACGCTAGATGATCTTCCATTAGATCCACTATTTGATTATCCATATCCTATAGATGTGCTCTTAGGTCTATAAATACATTACACTTTGCTTGTATATTATTTCATTTACAACTTTTACTTATACATACTTTCTTTTCTCTTGTTCCTTGTACATAGTTTATCTTTATTTGCTTGTACATAGCTTAAGCCTTATATCCAAAAAATACAAAAATAATATAACATGCCAAAACAATAAAGCATTCAAATATTACTAAAAAAACACAAAAATTATAGATTACATACATTTTTATGTTTGTATTTCTTATATTTTCTAGACACTACATATGATAGTTATCTTAGTATAGTCAGTTTTATCATACATACATGATTCACTTGTTCTTGTTGAGTGCTTACAAATTACTTATAGGAATCAGGTCTAGTATATTAAGCTGAACTTGTTATCATCTACCCATTGGGGACATATACACTGATTCATGATTATTCATTTGATACATCCACCCACTTGAGGGCATATTATACATGGTTTCTATTACCAAGTTCTATCCTTACATTCTATACCTCCTAATTTTAGCATTATTATATCTTGATGTTTATTAGTGCTACTCATACTTAGATTTTTTACCAACTACCACTAATTTAGACTCAACATATGTATATCCTAGCTCTTACATATATTTGTATTACATTTATGCATGCTTTCATTTCTAGCTTTCCTAGTTTAGACTTGATTGTGTTTTATATGATCTTCTATTTGAGGGAATTTGAATATGCCATTGTTCTTTGGCTCTACACCACTTTTATTCATGTATGAATTGGACATAACTCATGTCCCTTGTGTGTGATTTCTTAATTGTGTATTCAGATATTTGAACGTGTCCTTTTATGTGGCTCTAAGCCAATTCACTTATTTATTGTGTATGTGGACATTTAAATATCTCCTTGTATGTCTTATTTTCTTATATTTAGTGACATGTGCCTATGTCCCTTGTATTGTGACATCTTAGCCTATTTTATGTACCTCATGTGTTTTATATATATTCTTTCTTATATGCATAATGATCATGACACTTGTATTTTCTTGTTACACACACCAGTTCTTGATGCCATGAGGGACCTCATGCATCTACCCTTTATACTTAGGTGTTGTGATGGACATCATGCCCCATACCATTAGGTAAAAATTCAAATTTGATATTATACACATTAATTACATCTATCTTAACACCCTTGTGTAATTCTAGACATGACATGCATCTTACATTGCATACTTATGCTCAAATTATCTTAAATTCTAATGTTATGCTTGCACATTATATTTAGTGCAGAATCAATATACTCAAATATAGTTATTATAACTCAGTCTAGAATTAGTATACTCAGATATCAAATTGGGGGCATGTGTATGACACATTAGTTCCATATGTTTAATTACACACAGATTGATCAGATGAAATGGAAAACTCCAGGTCATTCTCTACACTATATACGCTTAACATAATATTCTAGGTTGTCACCAGTTTCATGCCTTACTCCATCTCTAATGGTTGGCATTATTGAGTGGCCTAGAGTCACCTAATGTACTTGAGTGGTCATAGAGCTGACATACATAGTTATATATACTAAATTAAATATTTACAACAATTTAATTAGTTTAGTTTTAGATGTATCTACTACACATGGGTGGGCAATGATAGAGTCATAACCTACTTGAGTTCTTGATCCACCCACATGAGAGGTTTAGACACACTTTCAATCTAATCCAAGATATTCATGGGTCATGATCCACCAAGTAGGGGTGGGAAATGATGGAAGCAAAATTGGATTAAATTATTAACCCACCCACACATGAGGATTGATAAAGCTATCAAATCAGTCTAAGATATTCAATGATTTGATCACTATATACATGTGCATACACTAGTTGTCACCATGCTCATGCATTAGTTTGCATACCCAATGAGGTCTATTCATTCCTTTCCTCTTTTCCATATATTTACTCATTTTTACTTAGTTATTTTTTTATTCACCATAGACTCTTGATTTTTATATCTCTTAAGTAAGGATTTATTTATGCACACTTAATTGTAGGCCATGCTTTATGTATGCAATTATAAATGCATCATGTCTATAAATCAATCATAACTCAGAGAAGATAGATAATACTTACACTTTTGATTAGGGATACATTAGATAATCTAGAACATGACCAATATGGGGATCCACTAGACCCAATTAGGGGATCTCTTACCATAATAAATAATGATAGGGAGGGATCTAAATCCTCTAATCAAACACAATCATACAATAACCCTAATTAGGTCCTATGTTTTCATATCTCACTAAACTAATAACAAGTAAAGTATAATATAGTGCTCACCAAAGCTTATGACACAAAGTGGGGTTAATAAACAACAAAAGTGAACATGCATAAGAGACATATACTCACATCAATGTATACAAAATCCTAATGCATAAAAATAAAAATGCATATCTATCTAATCTTGCCAAGGAGAAATAAAGTTAGGAGTACTTACCTTGAAGATGAACCCACCGATCCTCAATCTCTCCCTTGGCCAAGGTGCTTTGAAAGAGGTTGTTATGGTATGAAATGATGACAAGGATAAATAAGATATAGGCTACACAATCTATTAATGCATCTAAAAGACTTATCTATAAGACAAGATCCATATATCCAAAGAAATTATGAAACCCTAAGCTTGATCCTCAAGTAGAATGGTGGATAAACAAATGTGTAATAACTCTTACTTCTTCTTCCCTTCTCATATAATGGCAAAATGATCTTGTATATATAGGTAGATTTAACCCTAATCCCTTCCAAAAATTTTGGTTGATAGGGTTGACCCAGTCAACTTAGTATAGTTATAGACACAAATTCACTATGTCATGGGCTAGGTTGGCCAAAAGCTAACCTAGACCCTAAATGAATTTTACCCAAAATAGTATAGGGTTGATAGGGGCTTAAGGTTAGGAAAATTCAGAATAAAGGTAGGAAATGACTATGAGTGTGTAATAGAGAAGAATAAGCTTAGGGATATGGTTTTTAGGAGACAAGTGTGTAGATAATAAGTGGAAAAAGGGACAATAATCCTACAAAGTACCAATGGTTTGCCCACCCCTTTCTTGATGCACCCTTTAGGGTATGCACTCAAAGAGATTGAGATTCAATGGGTTATTATAAGTTATAAAGCATCAATAATTGATAAAACTTTGAAAATATTGTGTATACACATGCCCCACTTGAAGCTCATCACGTGTCACATGAGTGTAACACAGGGTGGTGCTTCAGGAATAGAACATGATAACACATAACATTGATGCTAAGTAAAATGTAGTAAGGAGAAAATAAGATAAATAAAAGGATAGAATTCAAAAATACATAACTTTACTTACCTTAGTACTATAGATAAATAAGGAGACTACAAGAGAAGTGAAGGTGTCAAAATGTGAAGAACATTAGGCAAACTTGTAGAGATTAGTATAAAAAATAGCCAAAAATCAATTTTTTTAGAATATAGGCATATAGTAGTGGAAAATATTCTCTACGACATCATGATTCCATAACATTTTATGGTTAAAAATTTTTTTAGTAAAAATAAATATATAGGCAAAAAAAGAAATTTGATGATAATATCTGAAAGGTAAGGAATTGTGAAAAGTAAGTTTAAAAAGGGTGAAAGGGAAGTCATTTGTTATTGTTTGACTTGTGTGGAGAAAAAAATAGAGCTCTAAAAGATAATAGAGCTAAGCTGATGAGTAGATGATAACCAAGATGAGAGGGATGCCTAATAGCTGTAATAGGTGTAAGATATGTAGGCAACTAAGAGTTTCAAATTTGTTTTTGAATATTTTATTAAAATTAAGTGTTTCTATAAAAATTTGTAATTTAGAGTAATTCTAGGAATCAAAATGAACTTGAGAAAGTTTCTAAGGGTAGTATAAACTAAAAGGGGAAATGGGTTGAAAGGAATTGATGTAATAAATGTCAAAAGACATTTATTAGAGGCAGGGAAAGGGGTCGGTAGTTAGAAACCAACTAGGTCAACCGAGTCAACCTAGTAGGCTAAAAATGTGAAATCCACATTGCCAACTTAGTAGGTATGTGCTAACTTAGTTTGTTTTGCATCCTATTAATTTAGTACCTAACTATTGATTTAGTAGAATAATATATTCTATTAACTTAGTACTAAGGGAGAAAAAGTAAAGGGTTGACTTAGTTTGTTAAGTCAACCTAGTCAAAATGAGGAAAATTTGGTCAACTTAGTGTTTGACTAAGTGACCAGAATAGTATGAAAATGCATGAATAGGTCAAAATAGTGCTATAAAGGCCCATAATGCTTGACTAAGTATGGAAATGGCTGAGTAGGCTAAAAATATGTCAAATTGGTTAATAATGGATAGATTAAAGTAAATTAGGCTTTTTTAATTTTTTCTAAAAAGAATGTATTTAATTATAAGTGACATGGATGATATAATACATCTTATATATTATTTGATGGTTACAGGGGCATCCAAGATTTTGGAGATTAGTAGACATGGCATATATCTTAGACCTTTTGGAATGATTAATAGTTGAGGATCGGTCGAGGTTGGTTTTATTAGGTCTAAGAGGGATTATGGATATGAGTCGAGTCCCATTGAGTTTTGATCTGATAGTCATGTTCATGGGATCCTAGGAATGATTGACTAACACAGTTAGTGGGAGGTGCATGGGGATACCATTGAGATGGGTATCACCCTAGAGGATGTCCATGCAATTCTTAGAATACTAATAAGAGGTACATCGGTGCTCACCTGAGTAATAGATGCATATGAGGAGAGGAGAGCCTTAGTTATGTGGGTAATGAGCATAGATAGGATATATCTCAAGTTAAGAGTTAGCCTATTTTATTTTTATATAGATTAGATTTAGATATCTAGAAGGCAGTTATAAAACTTGTGATAATATGGGTGTTATGTCACAAGTCAGATGGCAAGGTACCACTATATGTGATAACCTTATACCAGTCCATTTTGGAACATATGGCACTTTATGATTTAGGTTTTGTCATCTAGGTCTAGCTTATGTATGACATGTATGGGATGTTAGCCATAGGGTGGAAGACCATGGGTTGATTATTTTTCTAAGTTCTTAGATATATGATAGGTTTCATATGTATCGACCAGTTGGGTTACCCATGTGGTCGATGATTAGTTACCTCAGGTGATGAGGTGGTGATAGGATCACGTAGTGTGGGCCATGCCCCATGTGTTAATGCATAGATAGTTAGGTGGGAAAACATCATTTTGTAGTTGTATGGGCACATTGTTACAATATGGATGAGTTAGGAGACAGTGGCATCGATATTGGCACAGGCATAGATTACATGCCACTATACCTAGTGGATAGAGTCACATCTAGTGGTGTGCATACTAAGATAGATAGGAATAACTCATATAACAAATTTGATAGTGATTCCCATATTTTTGGCCAAGCATGCAAGATAACTAAGGGGGAGAGGATAATTGGTAACACCAATTGCTAGGCCAATGATTAGATTGTAGTGTGAGAGATCATGAACATGTTGAGCATGACATATAGTAGATAGAGAGGAGATAGATGTAGATGCAAGAGTGATAAAGGTACCACAACTAACACATAATTAGGAGCAATGACCATATCTATTTTACCATCAATAGAGACACCAATAATAGGAGAGAGAGGAGATGATGGTCATCCTAGATGACCTATCAAGTAGGTTAGGATAGAGTTGGGTGATAAAGGTACCACTCAAGTGTATCTTGAGATGGGCATGAGTGGTGACCCTAAGATTTTCATTTATTAGGAGGTGACCTAAAACTGAGGTACTTAGAGGATAAATTGATGGAGAGACCTTGGTCATCAATGATTGCATATATAGGAAGATGGTAGTAGGGGACACTCAGATAGGTATTAATAGATGGTTTGTATTTGCTTAAGTTATTTGAGGTAAATTATAGATAGATAGATGTTGTGATATACCAATGATCTATTATCAAGCTAGTTTGAATTTTGTAGATCCTATGGAAGAGGAGACCACATAGGGAACTTAGGTGATGGAAGCACCCATGAGATATTTGATGAGGTAGTGATGCGATATGGCCCTATGACACTCAAGGATCTTATGATAGTGTCTAACCCATGGAATTGGTTTAGAATAATAGGAGAGGTTGCAAGGTGAGTATAGGCATGTAAATAGGAGCACAATCACCAATATAGGTGGGAGTGGGAGAGGCATAGGCTTGATAGGCCTTGGTTCAAGAGAGAGATGTACATATGACTACCATGACCTAACTAGTGTAGGTACAGGCCCAAGTGGACAACCTATAGGGATAGGTGATAGGTCTGGGATCTTGGAAAACCTATTCACAATATATTATTCAAAGGGGAATTTTTGAGGCATCTATGGCTAGTGTGGCTAGGCCACGAGATATACAGGATGGAGCCTAGTCATGGAGCTAGAATGATGTATTTTTATATTTTATATCAAAAACACACACACACACACACATATATGTATGTATGTCATATGTTTTTGATATAATATATATATATATATATATATATATATATATATATATATATATATATATATATCTCATTTTTGGAATTTGGATGTTAATCTTATGTGTTTATATTATGGTTGTGGTTATGGATTCTTGGATATATTTCTTTCTAGCACATGTATTTAGATTTTCTTGTATATGCTACATGGAATATATGAGTTGTGGTTTCTTTTCTAACATTATGTAGGACACATGCATGGTTAAAAAAAAAGACAAAAAATACTTTGGCTAAGTATAATTAATCAAAAACAAAGGTACTACACACTATTTAACTTTGGGAAATGTGTAATAACAAGAAAATGACTAAGTATAAGAAACCAAAGGGTGGTAAACAAGATGGCGAAAATTTTGTTTTTAAACCATGATAAAGATGGGCACCAAATTAAAACAATTAAAATCACATTAAATCATATTGAGAAGTATGAAAATAATGTAATAAAGTGAAAAATATGTAAAAGAATAAATGGTATAAAAAAATCAATTAAGTCAATAAATCATACTAAATCACATTAAGTATAAAAGAAAAAAAAAATTGGTCTTAAATTTATCACACTAATTCAAGTTGGGAAGTATGAAAAATTCAAGAAATGGTTGGATTTTTACATGCAATCTAAAAATAAGAAGATAAAAGTGGAAGAGTAATGAAGTAAGTATAAAACATACTATATTAATATGGGAAGCATGCCAATATGTGTAACGTTATAACCAATCACATCTTATCTCATATTTGACACATGTAATTTTGTTGTAACTTAGATTATTGGAAAATTTTGTGAGGAAGGCTAGGTCCTATCCATGGTCTTACACTACAACTCATAAAGGGAACACCAATGAGGTGGAATAAAGGTAAAATTTGGTAAAAAGGGATGTTAGCAATAGGAAGGTGAAATTGTGATAATTTGTGAAGAAAGACATGTCCTATCCATGGTCTTACACTATAACTCACAAATAAAATATCTAGGGGAGTGATCAGTGAACAAAAAAATATTTCTCAAGGGGAAATATTATCATTGTAAATAGTGAAAAAGGGAGTGTAGAAATCTTAACTTAGGCATAGTATGATAAGACCTTAAGAGACATGAGGCATACTAAGGATATGAGAAGACACTAAGTGACTAGTGACCATCAATGGACAAAGGAAACCTATTCTATATAGACACAAAGCTATGTAAGCAAATAATAATTTTACTACAGTTAACTCATGAAGATAGATTGGTATAAGAAAATTAAAATGGACCTACATTCCCATGGTGTGTTCACCATTCCTCATGACCCTTTATAGAGTCATCGATCTACTACAAAGATTGGGTACTTGCATGAGAAAGTAGATAGCACTAAAAGATTCTTCTATTATCTTTTTCTAATCTATTGGCATAACACACCCTCATGTACCTCAAATCTATCATGAGTCTAACTATGGAGTTTGATATTCAACTAGAATAATGATATGTGCTTTAAATCATGTCTTAAAGTGTTATTGGACTTCTAAGAAAATTTTTAATGTTTTTGCCTTTTGGGATCATTGCATTTTGTTAAATGATTTGGATTTTGAATATTTTTATAGATTTTTAATATTTATCCTCCATACTGACTTAGAATAACCAATCATGAGAGATAGAGTGATACACATGAATGAGTTGTAGGCTTAGGCTAAAGGAAGATAAGTGTCCAAAGACAAGACTGACTAAAACACTTAGGCTTTAATAATGAACCAACATGTTATCTCAAGTATAAACCATGTATATGATTAGTTTGTTAAAGGGAATAAAGGGAAGAAAGGAGATCCAAAGTAGACTGATAATAAGAGATTATAATGAGATTAATTATTTACTAATTGATTGCATGGTAAACAAGGAATGACTAGGGGAAAAAAGGTTTGTATAACCAAGTCACAATGATAATTATCCATGTATATAGAGATAAGAAAGAAAAAAATCATGAAAATGAGGAAAAATGAGTTTTAAAATAGACATATAAGAATAAAATGAGGGAATGAGAATTAATAAATTCATAAGCAAACATAATTACATCATAAGCAATATAAAGTGCAAAAGCAAAGACACCATGTAAGATAAATAAGAATTTGACACAATATCAAATGATATGAAAAATAGATAAAGATAAATTTGGAGTACACATATAATAAAAATGAAAATGTAAGAACACCATGAATTTACTCATAAGTAATGATAGATTTTCCCACACACAGTATCCATAACATTTGATAAATCTCTATGAATTTGAATGTGAATTGCAACTAATATCTCATCTATCTTCAATAAAAACTAGAAAAATAATTCATGGCTAATATCCTCAACAAACAAGGTAGGAATGCTTGATGGATTGAGTTTAGGAGGGTTATTATGCAAGGGATGCTTAGGAGAATGCATGTGAATGGACTCTAAAAGTGATGAAGGGATTACTAATGGGGAAGGATCCTTAGGTGAGGGACTCACATGTGGATAAGGATCCACATGTGAGGGAAGATCTATGGGTGGAGGAATAGGAGGTGAAGAAGGGAACATAGGAGGATATGGAACCATGGGGGAAGAAGGGGGAGCCTTATTATAGGAATGACCTATGGGAGGAATGGTAGAAGGTGCGGGAATAGTTAAAAGGTGATCTTTAAGATGCTATTAAAGGATGCAAAAATAATCAGTGTGATGGGTTCCACATTAGTTCAAGAGACAATATACCTCTCCATACTTAGGAATATAATAAATAAGTACCTTTGGGGGAGGTATGGCCTTGTCTAAGGATTGAGGGGTAGAAGGATGCAAAGTGTCAATTTATTATTTTTAACTTATGGAAATGCATGGATGAACAATTATTTGTGATGTGAAATCAACATATATGCCTATGAGTATGCTTAGTAGAGGTACTCATAGGAGGAGGTATAATAAAAGTGGAATGAGTTTGGGAAGGCTCATTAACCCATTTAGTGGGAAACAAAGCCATCTATGGTAAAAAAATCAAACCATCACCAAGAAAAGGTGGTGATGGTGAAGGGATAGGACAAAGCCTAATGGAAAGAGTGATGGGATCAAAAGCAATAGTAGACTCAACTGAAGTGGGAGCAAGAATGGGATCCAAAATAGGGTTTACTGAGGGAGAGGTGGGGTCTACAAAAGGTTGAAGGATATTTTCACACATCTCAAGGATAATCAGGATATAAGGGTCATGGTACCTAGAAAAGTGATAGGGCCCAACCATAGCATGATCCATAAGCATACTTCTGACTAGGTTATTAAAAAACTAGAGGTATCTACACCAGATATACCCTAAAATAAAGAGAAAAAATGCTAAAATTAAGAACTATATACAATGGAATATGGGAAGATATACTAAAAGACTAAAGTAAAGAGGAATGATAACATATTATCTCAACATCATGGGTTTGAACAAGACCTCCTAAAAATGGATCATCTAAGGTATATCCATCATTTTAATCAAGTGTATGAGAAATCATGATGTAGGTAGGACTACCATTGTCATTCGATGAGGTGTGATGAATGTAATGCCAAGTTTTAGTTAAGACAATAGGGATGTCATCATAAAGAGGTTGATGAGAATGAGGTTTTAATAAGTAGGAAGATAAGAGATGACATAAGGTGAGAGATTAGATGTCTTAATCTTAATATTGATCTCATAAATTTCATCATCATCTAAATATAAGAGGTTGGGGGGGAATATTCCTAATGAGTTCGAAATGACCATTGTAACCTTGAGTGGAATTGACAGGAAATTTAAATCATTAAGACTCACAAAATAGAACTAGTTTTCAAATTGGTGATATTATAAAACTAATGAATAGAGGAGGATCATCTAAATGAAGTAAAATCTCATTAAGTTAAACCACCTAATTAGACTATGTGATCTATTCTAAGCATACAAGTAACTAAAGTGAAAGTGTGAAGTAATTACTAGCATATACATGTTAATTTTAACTTTGAAACATAGTAAATTATCAATTAAGATGATAATGTATGCAAATATTATAGATCAAAGTTGAGAGGATCGCTATTGTACTACTAAAGGAAGGTTTTGTTAAGAACTACATTGATATTGTTGACCTAGTCTTTTAGATAGAAGATAATATACAGAACTAGGTCGAAAGGGTCAACCTAGTTTGTTGTATAGGGGAAGTTTTAAAGATTAAAAAATATGAAAAATAGAAGTAAAATGTAGAACTAAATTAAAAGAGAGAGAGAGAGAGAGAGAGAGAAGGAAACCTTGGTGGGTTGGAAAAAGCTTAGAATTTTCAAAATTTATTTTTAAGTTGCTTAAAAATTCTTCCAACTAAGTCGACTAGGTCAACCTAGTCTATAAAACCCTAATAATAAACATTGTAAAAATAAATAAGCTGATAGGGTTAACCTAATTTGTTATCTAGATGCTAATCATAAGACTAAGTTGACAGGGTTGACCTAGTTTGTTCTCTAGAAGTTGACTGTAAGACTATGTCAATAGGGTTGACCTTGTTTGTTATCTAGAATTTGAAGAATAATATTGTGTCGACCTATTAGATCTAGTAACCTATATCTAATGATGACCTAAATAGATAAAATAGAGTCATATTTATGCCATTGTGTGTTAAACCTATGCACAAAATTTAGAACTATACTGACATTGTTAACCCAATATCATAAAAATAGAAAAATGATAAATAAAATGATAAAATAATGAAAAACATGAGATAAAACTTGCAAGTTTTAGATTCACATTGGGTTCACCAAAATGTATGCAATCATAAATGCATCATGTCTATAAATCAATCCTAACTTAGACAAGATAGATCATAATTACACTTCTAATTAGGGATAAATTAGATAATTAGGAACATGACCAATATGGGGATTTGTTAGACCTAATTAGGGGATATATTACCATAATAAACAATCCTAAGGTGGGTCCCAAAGCCTCTAGTCAAACATAATCATGTAATAACCCTAAATAGGTCGTATGTTTTCATATCTTAGTAAAGTAAAGTCTAATCTAGTGCTTACCAAATCTTGTGGCATAAAGTGGGGTAATAAACAACAAAAGTAAACATGCATAAGAGATATATACTAATGTTTATGTATATAGAATATTAATTGATGGAACAGAAGTACACATACATATCTATCTACTCTTACAAAGGAGGAGCAAAGTTACAAATACTTACCTTGAAGATGAACCCTTTGAGACTCAATCTCTCCCTTGGCCAAGGTGCTTTGCAAGAGGTTGTTTTGGGATGTAAAGATGAAAGGATAAATCATATCTAGGCTACACAACCTATCAATGCATCCAAATTAGTTCTCTATAAGGCAAGATCCATATCTTCAAATAAAGTATGAAACCCTAAGCTTTATCTTCAAGTAGAATGGTGGATAAGTAGATGCATAATAGATCTTACTTCTTCCTCTCTTCTCTAAATAATGCTGAAATTATCTTGTATATATATGTGGATTTAACCCTAATCCCTTCCTAAAGTTTAATCTGATAGGATTGACCCAATCAACCTAGTACTAATATTGACAAAAAATCACTAGGTCATAGGATAGGTCAGCCAAGAGCTGACCTAGACCCTAAATGAATTTTACCATAAATAATATAGAGTCAACCCAGTCAACCTAGTAAAGGGAATAATTGAAAGGGGATTAAAGTTAAGAAAAGGGGGACAAAAGGTAAGAAATGACTAAGGAGTGTGTAATAGAGAAGAATAATCTTAGGGATAGGATAAGTGTGTAGATAATAAGTGGAAAAAGGGGCAATAATCTTGTGAAGCACCAATGGTATATCCACCCCTTTCCTGGTGCACCCCTTAGGGTGTGAACTCAAATATATTGAGATTTTATGGGTTCTTACAAGATAGAGAGCATCATTAATTGATAAAATTTTGAAAATATTATGTGTATACACTTTGGACCATGCTTCACATACGTAGACTTAGTTTCACATACTTAGACTCAGCTTCATAGGGTTTTCTTCCTAAATAAGTTTAGGTATGCTTATTTTTACTTTATACTATTCATTTCAATTTTCTACATTTATAGCATAAAGGGGGGTAAATGTAATCAATTAAAAGTAGTATTTGATTGCTAATAATGTTACTTGAGATAACCTATTCTTAGCTTAGCCCTAAACTATCCTAGAGCCTTTTATCACACTTTTCTAGCCTTTATGCAGAGCACAAGCATCCTTAGTCAGATAAAACATAGTTTGAGACCCTTATTTCTAGATCCTAGCCCTTTGTGCCTAGTATCCTACCAAATAGACATTAACACCACATTAAGGACACTAAAGCCACGTGGTGCTAGTATCCCCAAAATGGTGCTAAAGTCTTTTACCTTATCTTTACTAAATGAATACATTTTCAAAAGTAAAACCCTTAAGGTTAGCCTAAGCATGTTTTATTATCCACACAAGCTAAAAAACACTATAAATACATGACTTTTATACCTCTATCCACTAGAAGGAAATTAGATGTAAAATACCTATTCAAACATGAAACAAATTGAGAAAAATCAAGGTTATTAATATCTATTCTACCCTACTTCTACATACTACCATCTACAGTTGCCCTAAGATTAGATTTTCTAAATTTACATTCTTAGACACACTCAAGGCATTCAAGACCACTATCATTCTAGAATCACTTGTACTTTCACCAACACTTAGGTGGGGAGAAATACATTAACTTTGATCCCTCCTCATAGTATTGGTATGTAGGCAACTCTCTTCACAAAGGGGTGTTGATGATGTCCAGCATGACTTACTTGTAATGAAGATTAAGGTTTGTATCATAAATTAACTATTATAGGCACAATACAGAGTTTCAAACTTTGTGCATGTAAGAATGGAAATAAGAAACACAGGTGTAGGTGTACCAAAAAATTAGCAATTGTCCTACGTAAAGGATACTAGTACCATGTTTAAGACATGAGAGCCACATGGAACTACTATCCAAGTGTGTCACTACTTTCTATGAAAGTATATGATACATGGATTTGGTTGATGACACTTATACCTATTCATATCTTAGTTTTTAGCACTCAAGTCTTATGTATCAAGTGTTTTCCAAATAAGTCTCTATTTACACATATTTATTACTATTTTTACAAATTCAAAGCAATTAAAAATATGTAACAAATTAATGGTTATTTATTTCATATTTTTTCATTGATTTAGACTACTTAATCCTTTGATCAAACATAGGATTTGCAAAGCTAAACCCTAAAAGGTTAAAACACATTGATTGTGGTCCTTGTGCCTATGTTTGTCTATTGTGACATTTACATATGTTATAGTTTTTCATATGTTGACATTAAATTACATCATTTCTTGCCTTGTGGGCATTTGACTAAGTCACATCCATTTGATTGTGTGACATTTGAACATGCCCCTTATTTAAGGTCTCCTTAAACTATTATCTTTTGATTTGCTTTTGAGTGCTCTTGTGTGTAGCTTAGTTGCTTATTGAGATTATATTTTTACTATATATATGATGTCATGATTCATATCATGCATCTTATGATTTTATGTGATCACATACTATGTACCTCATTACTATATCTACCTAGATATGCTACTCCTATATGTTACATGATACATTTAAAGATTATAGAATTATCTTATCCTTTTGAGGTAAGGTGAATACTATTTTATACTTCCACTCACCTCAAAATGGTGGAATATTAGTGGGGGAATTTCATAGAGACATGAATTTCACACCTTCACAATTTTATATTTTAGTGGGGGCATGCTAAAAAATCATGGTTTCCACACTTATTTAGTACTTATCATTTTCAGATTATAATATTGGCATATTATGGAAACATGTTCTCCACTCCTATACCAGTTCTTAGTTTTAGATTATAATGGGGGAAAATAATGGTATCATGTCTTCCACACTTTAAAATTTTCATAATTACATAATTCATATACACACTTGTGGCAACATTTTATACATCGATACCATTGGTATACCTAGGATTCGAATTGAGACATATATAACATGTATATGCCATGCAAAAGAACACAATTTTTTTAAAAATAAAATCAAATTTTAGATCTCAAATACTTCTACAAACTTTATTATATACCAATATGGAATTTTATAGATAATTATTGAGCCAATATATTGTAGTAGTTGGTTTGATTTTAGCAAGGTTGAGATGATTACATTACATAATCTTACCAAATTTATAGGATTAAGTGATCAAATAATTGACATACACTAGATTTATAGTGTGATTTGACTTAGATCACTCATGCTCATTAGTTTATAATAATGATTGGGTTGCATGGTTGAACTAATGTCAACTATCAGGTGGAAACTCACCTTTTATCCAAGGTTGGGGGTAAGTTACCCTCCAATATTTATATATATTTGCACTTACATGTTTTACTATTGTCCTAATATTAGAAATAAAGTTTAATAATAAATCATCTCTTCAAATAAAATTTACAAAAGGCAATATGGTTGTATCGATACATAGGTGTATTCATAACCTTTCTCTCTTTACTTTCAAGAATTTCAAATTCTTTCAATTTAAAATTATATCCACTAATTATATATTATAACATGCTCTTAGTTTTAGGTCAGTCAAAAATAAATAAATCAAATGGGACTCATGAAAAGATAAGGTGGGTTATACACACCCAGATACACATTCCTTTTCCTTTAAACTAGTAATTTCATTACTAGATTAAAGTGGGGAAAATATAGACACTAAATCTAAATTATATAACACCTCAATATTATATACTTGGCAAGTACTTCTAATGGTTGTACTCTTAATTTCTAAGACCTTGTTGTCAAAAGGATAACATATACTATCTCTTGTGCCTATTACTTTTTTTAATCAAGATGAATTTGGAAATCAAATTTTGAAATGCAATGACTATTCTAATTGGTTCCAAATTCACCTAGATCCACATGATTGGACAAGTTAGATAGAAAGAACAACATATAAAAATTAAAACAAATCATATGGTACCTTAATTTTTTTAGTTGAATTTACTTTCAAGATGAATAATTTATTTTATTGACAAATGGATTACTTGATATAGATTTACATTTTTCACATAAGTAATGAAGACTGTGATATGTTGACCAAAGATTAATTGGGCATGTGAGTTTTAACATAAGAATTTATCTTTATTTAATGCATGTGGGATGGCATGGATTTATATAAAGAGGAGAGAGAAGATCCATGGTATGATCAAATTCCCTCCCAAATTTGAAATAGGTGGTGTAAATTTATAGAAAAGGGGAAAGTTTTAAAAATTAAAAATCTCTAGACTTGCCTTTGGAGTCTTTTTATTTTCTTAGCCATTATGAGATATTTCACATAGGAGACTCTTAAAAATTATAAAGTGGGGTGGGTATTTGGTAATTAATGATTATAATATTAGACAAGTGGGATAATTATGTGGTTAAGGATTAATTAACAAATTAATTAATATTAACGGTGGAAGGGGTATGTTAATAAATGAAGAATGAGATAATAAGTGAAATTAAGGATGTCGGGGAGGTGAGTAATTTTAAGTGTATACATTTTACCCCTATTTTAAATGGAATTATGATTGGAATAATTAATGGTCTTTTAAAGAATAAATATAGTCATGGATATGAGTAAAATTAGTAGACACTTGATACCCCTTGAGGGGACAAGTGTGAAGGGATAACATAGATGTCTTCTAGAAATTAGAAAGGAGGTTCATAAGGTGTGAATATTTATGAGATTTGGGATCAAATATAAATGATAAGCATAGTGGGATACAACTTGATGATGCCCAAGCAAAGATATATGTATATGGAATGAAGATGATTATGTCACATTAGTTGGCATGTCCCAAATTAGAACCAATCATAACATGATGATTATAAGGCAAAAGTTCACAATTTTTAGACATCCCTAGGCAAGGGCACATGATAGGGAGAGCTATAGACCAAACTAAGATGAATTGAATATAAGCATCTAATATTTATTAAGGATACATGTAAGGGAGAGATTTAGCCTAAGATAAGATGATGATAGGATAAATGAGGCCACAAGTATTTGATGTATCCCAAGAAAAGATGAGTGATAGGGAGATATGTGGGCCAAAAATAAGATGATGTGTGTATCTCAAAGCATTTTTCAAGCAAATATTGAGTGATAAGGAGATGAAGGGGAAAAATTGGGTAGTGTGGCCAAGCTATCCTTAGACACCATGGATGACCAAGCACTACCTATAAGTTTGAAGAGAATTATGATGATGTAGTTATCCAAAAATGGGAATAATTATGTGATGAAAAAGAAACTTGATCATAATGGATGAAACATATGAGTTGGATGTGAATAATAATTGTGAATGAGTTGTAATGTTGTTAATCAATGAGCTATGACATTATTGGTAAAGAATATCCCCTAGAAAAGACATGAAAATAATCAAGAGATGATAGTGTCATGTATATCAACATGCCCCAAATGGAAACCAACAAAAACAAAAAAGTGATAAGGAGAGTTGTGAGATTTTAATGTATCTTGAGCAAAGATGTATGTTTTAGATAACCATGTGTCTTGAATTAAGGATAAATAATTATCATTGTAGCTCAGAGATTTGATTTATTGCCTAGATTGGGTAGAAGATGAGGCTAAATGATGAAGAATTAGATACTTGATTATGGCATGATGAAGGTTGAGCAAGCCTTAGACAACTGTGTCTACATAGTGTGAGAAGACTAGAGGTTAATGTAGTTTGGTAGTGGAATAATCCCATATGAATTATGAGTAATAAATTTTTAGTGATAAAGACTGATAAAGAGGAATACAAAATAAGAAGGCACCCAAAAAAATGGAACTTATGTAAAGGAGGTGTTTTCATTTAAAGAGATAAAAATTATGTCAGTCCTCTATTGGGAGGCTCCAAAAGTGAGCAGTAGGAGAGGAGTAGTAGTAGTCATTGTTATGAGCTAAGTTTTAGAATTAAAACATATTTCAAGATATACAAAGTCTTTTTGGCATAAGTCCATCATCGCCACAAATCAAATTTTATAGGTGATACTTGTAGTAAAAGGGTGTTGTTATGTACGGGTAGAAAGGGGTAGTGTATACATCCATGGTTATTATAACCTGGTACCAATGATATATGATGTGTACCAAGTAAAGAATAAATAAGGGTAAACAAAGTGCACTAAGATTCATGAATTCAATGGGAGAAGTGTGGGGATGCTGAATCTGATCAGAGTTAATTAGTGGAAAAAGGACAAAGTGGGAAGAGAAGAAAAAGCTATAAAATAGGCACAGTGTGTGAAGATAAATAATGAAAGTAAAAATTATTATAACATGTTGGAGGTGGATTTTAATGGCTAAAAATGTGTATGAGGGAAACAATGAGGAAGGGAGCAGGAGGAATGACACCTAAGTGATCATAGACACCATGTATGTATCTATTTTGTCGATGTTTTTTATTTGATTAGATTGATGGGAATGGGAATCATGGGTTAAAAGTTCATAGGTTGAGAAGGAAGTGATGGGAATGTCAACTACATGGGGTGTAGGTGGTAGGGTTAGAGTATGGAAGTGATGGGATGGGTGGTGGTTGTCTCATTATTTTTTGAAAGGTTATAGGGTATGGGTTTGGAGCTACACATGGGGGAGGTTATTGGGTTAGATGATGGGAGTGGTGGGATGGTTAGGTCATGGGTATAAAAAATATAGGTTATGGGGAGGTATTTCAAGGTTTGGTGAATAAATCATGGGTTAGGAAGGTCATGGGAAGAAATCATGTGTAAGGGAATAGAAGTTATGAGAGGTGATGGTGTGAAGTAATCACTATGTGACAAATTGATTATATTATCATGTTGTAGGAGGATCAAACAATAATGATGATGTTAGAAAGATATGTGTTAATATGGATGTAGAGATGGAGATGTGGATAATAGTTAAGGAATGTATACCAGTCACAAAGGTTAAAGAGGATAAATGAGGGCAATAAGGATATTAGTGATTGTCTAATCTAATTGGTAGTTTTTTATAGGGAAATGACAAGACTCCAATACTATGTGTTACTATTATAAGGTCAAATCATCCACAAAGATATATATATGGTTGATGCATTGGCCTAGGTGACAACATTACTAGATCAAGTGAACCAATAAGAGGCATAGATTGGTGTAGACACTAGAAAACCATACACAATGTTTCTAGATGTTGAAATACCCCTAGACCACCTTAGGACCTCCTAGATACCATCCCCTAACCATTTGACCACAACCTTAAGTTAGTTAGTTGACTAGCTAAGCTAGTCTACTAGCATTTTTACCAACTTTAGCCTAAGACCCTTGATCACTGACGATCACCTTAATTGTTGATAGTCAAACCTAAATGCTAATGGTGAGGTTTTCACTCCCCAAATAATCAAACACCCATTTCAACTCAACTTAATTTTTTATAATTAGACTATCTAATTCATGTGTGATCCCATTCATGTCAGAACTAAATTTAGATAACAAGTTAGACCTCTTATTAATGTATTATTTCACCTCTCCTTCTTTCCTATAAAGAGAGAGGTAGAGAGGGTGAATCTAGATCCAGGACCAAGAAATCATCATTTATGTCTAGAGCTAGAGCCTCTTACATTAGCATTATCTTTTAAAAATATTTCATAGTGAACCAACAAGTATGATAGAGAGCCAAAGTGTTGTCATCAATCATCCAATAGCCAAATACCATTACTCTACCAAAATTGCTCTAGGCTCCACAACCTCAAATATTCATTAGATCAACAACCAACAAGCTAAGTATCCATTTTAAATCATTTGGTTACTTTGTTTATATTTTTCAATCAACTTAGCCTAAACCCATCTCTAAAAATTCCATTCTATAGTCTCATCCAAAGAGCCTTTTCTTAACCCAAGACCAACCCATAGTAATTGTCGACAATCATCCTGACCACTGATGGTCTATCCTAACTGTTGATAGTTACCTCAAATATCGATGGTTACCTTAAGTGTTGATAGTTACCTTAACCACCAATGGTCACTATGTGACAAAATAACAACAATTTATTTTCACCTACCATACCTTATCCAAATCCACTTTTAGACCCTCTACCTAATCATAAAACCTTGCCCTATTTTCTGAACCACACCCAACCTATTTAGCATTAGTATTAACCTATTTATTTCTATAATTAGTCAATTTCATATATTATTTTAGAAATCACTTCTTGTACTTAATTTTAGTAGCACTTATTTTACTTAATTTCAATATCTTTTGTTGTTTATGTAAGTAATTTATCTTTCTAAACTTGATTGTTTAAAAGTGTGGATTGATAGCCTCGAAGGAAGTTCATGTTTCTTGGATATAGCTTGTTAGGCATTCTAACATACTATATAGCTAATAAAACCATTTCTCTAAGTGCTTTCTTATCTATAGGTCATTCCTCCCAAGCCAAAGAGGAGTATCTATAACTATTTGGATCAAACACATGCACAATATATCGATTTTTTCTACCATACCCTTCTCAAGTTTCTTTTCTCTTTCTTTCATGAACATAAGTGAAATTTCTATGAAACATTATGGCATGTCTGATGGGACCCTTGAGTATTTTCTTGGGTTCATATTTGCATCTATATGCTTTCTTATTCTTATCTCTCTACTCATACAATGAAATCAAAATTTCATTTTGGGTTTAAAATTAACTATATACATTAGTTGCTTATAAGTTTAGCTCACATAGTTTAAATTAAATCAAATTAATTCAATCATAGCTTCACTCTTATCACATAAAAAATACCAAACCACTCACATCTAGAAAAGCATCAAACATTGACATAAGGATCGACTGAGATTTCTTTACCTATTGGTCACCTTTCTTGGCTATCTTGGATTTCATCACCAAGGGGAGAACTAACTTAGCTCTCTAGTTGAGTATAAACTCTAGCAATCAGTATATTTTGGCTAGCACTTAGCACACTTATCATTGTAGTGTGTGAAGTGATGGGGTAGGTCCCAATATCAATCCATGTACTAATTTATAATACAAATCTCTTTGAGAGCCTAAACATAACCTGAAACCAACCATAGACTTCTTTTCTAGTACCCATTCTACAAGCCAATTTTAGTCATATAGTTCTTAAAAGTTAAGGCATAAGCTAAAAGACAGACTAAAAGAAATATTAGGCTTAATTTTCTTTATTATGTGTTTATTTTTCTTGACTTTTTATTATCTTGTCTCTGTCTGAGTGGTGAGATTGATTATATCTTATTCTTCCCCCTCTTTGCATGGTTCTGATTAAGCAACAACTAAAGAACCAAGCAAACCAGGATCCACCTCCTAATCATCCATTTTACACTTCCTCTTCATCCATGGATTATGTCTTGGATGTATATGGTTTCCCTCACCCTTAAGATAGTCCTAACATCCCTCGAATAGTTACCCAAGGAGATGTGTATTTTTTTGCCTTTTTAGATAATAACCCTATAGCTTTTCAACATTACCTCAACACCATATTTCACCATACCCTTGCTTTGGTTCCACCTACTGATATACCCTATGGGATGCCATCCCACCTCATGGACACCACCTATAATGCACCCATGTCCACTAGACCTTTTGTTACCTAGGCCTCATATTCCACCAACCATCCCACTGACACCACTATCCAAAACTAATCTACCTAACTAATCAACAACCAAACACCATCTACCCTAATTAACAACTCCTCTAACATGGGAGCAACCTAACCTTTCACCACCCATAACCCTCTTATAATGGGAGAACCTTATACCGGTGTTGCTACTTTCCATCTTATTTCTAACCCACCTACCTCCACCTCACTTTAGAGCTTTGTGGTCCCTATACCTTCCACCCTTGCTCCCATAGACACTAAAATAACCACTTATCCCCAACCCACCAACTTAACCATACCTCCCATTCAACCCATATCAGCTTCTCAATAAGCATCTATTACACCCAACATAAGCCATATCCCAAACCCATAAGGATATATGGCCCCATAATTCACCCAACCTTACACATATACTTACCTATACCCAACACCTTCTTAACCACTCCCATCCACATACCAATATGTGTCAACTTCCTAACCTTCTATTGGTTACATTTATGTTGTGTCCATCCATACCCAAAAAAACCTACCTTATAAATATAGAGGCACACAACAACAAATAGATCTTATCAAATTGGTAATGGACAAAATGACCATCTTAGAGTCATCTATCTCTGGTACCTAAAATCTCTTATCGTATGACTAAATCTATACTTAAAATATTCACCCATCCATCTTTATCTGACCTTACCCACCTCAGTGGGAACTTCCCAAATTTTATAAATTTTAAAGCAAGGAGGATCTCCAACATGTGAGGTAAATAGGTATTCATGTTACTTTATTACATTTTATGATACTCTCCTCCTTTAGACCTTCCCTATGCCTCTATCAAGGCAAACATTACATTGGTATAGTGTTATTCCCAGGCACTCCCTCTTCTATTTTTCCTAGCTTGCCTAAACCTTCTCAGACCAATTTTCTATAAACATTTCTAGGAAGGTTTCCATCATCTATGTTTACTCCATATAATAGTTTGATGATGAGTCTTTTTCTGAATTTGTGTCCCATTGAATAAGTATCATTAACCAAATCTATTTTTCTCTACCCCAACCTAAGTTGATCAAACTCTTTTCCAGGGCTTGTGCCAAACACATTTCCTCTACTTTGCAATTTTAAAGCTTTAAGACTTTTGACAAAGATTTCACCATGGCATGAAAACTAGAGAATAGATTCATTAATGAGGGGAAGTTGAAATTAAGAAACAAGAAATCCACCTTCAAATGAAGTGAGATATCATCCTCCAAACCCAATAACCAAACCAACACCAACTCCAAAAACAAGGGAACTACAAATATGATTGTCCTTAAGACCACCCCTCCACCGATTGACAACAAATCCAACTCTTCCAACTCCTCCAATCAAAATACTAGGAATCCAAACCACAACAAACAAAATAAATTCATTTCACTAGGGGATTCATACACCTTGGTATTTGATAAACTATTAAAATCCAACATTATCCAACTTCCTTCGATCAAACCTCTACAATAATTTAAATCTTCTTGTCCTACACCTGCTTGGTATAAATAAAATGAATTGTGTGACTTCCATCTTGTCATTGGACATGATTTTAGTAGGTGTAACACCTTCAAGAGTGTTATCCAAATCTCATTCAAAATGGGGAGACTACACTAGATAACCCCAATGCACCCCTAAACCAATCACTTGACATCTTTAGACAACCATTTCCCAACCATGTTTCATTTACCAATAATGAAAATAAAAAAAAATCTCCCATGAGGTAAACACTATTAACATGGTACTTAGTGAAATCTCTACTGAGGAGATCACTACCCAACCTACCATACCATCCCCTCTACTTATTGAGGTAGTGGGGTCAGCAACCTCTCCTTTGAAAATTGAAACAAAGGAAATAACTATTCACCTTCCTCCACTTGTTGAGATGGTGGAGAAACCAACCCCTTTGGAGGACATATCAAAGGAGACAACCATTCCCACCACACCTTTTTCCTCCATCATAAAACAATCCACTCTCCCTTTAGGAAGCATCCCTATAGGAGAGATCATTCTAACTAGTCCTCCCATCAAGGAGCTACCTTCCCAAGCCTCATAACCTTTGATTGAGACAAAGGATGAGCTTCCCACTCCCCTTTCTCCACCCATGGGTTTATATTTTAAGACTAAGGCTAAGGGGATAAAACCTATCTACAAACCTTTTTCTTAGCTGGTACAAAACTAAGGATACCTATCCCAACCTAGCATGGATCATGCCACATTTTGGCACTATCTCTAGCTTCCTTACCTAACTAGGTAGGAACCCCTAACCACACCATTATCAAAACAACCTATCACCTCTACTAGAAAACTTTCCACCATCACAATCGAGCCATTAGACATATCTACCAACCAAACCATTATCAAGTCATCTCAACCTACCCTACTTGAAGTGACCAAGTCACCTCTCATCATTCCAACCAAGCCTACCATGAATCTTGGCATGTTTCCTACTCAAAACCTTACTCATCCATCAGTAAAGGTGGATTTAAACCCACCAAATCCATACAAAAAACCCCTAACTAAATCAAATAAGAGAGAAAAACCACCCAAAATCCTAAAAACTAAAGCTTCACCTCCCCTTTCCACTTTTCCTTCTATCCTAAGACCTCACCCGTCTACCTTTATAAAGATGCTAGCTACCCCAAGCAAAGCTTTAACCCAACCACCACTCTTGGTTACACCATCACTCCTACTTTCATCCTCACCCATTTTCACCACACCCCCTATAACCAAAATACCTATCCATCAGATCTCTACCCAAACACATTCTACCTTCAAGTCATCTACCACCAATCTATCCACACCCAAGGCATCCACCAAGAAATCTTCCTCACCCAAGACTCCCATCATCAAGCCTACTCCTGAAAGGGCTTCTACCCCAAACATTAAACCTAAGACACCCATGCTTTTTCCACCTTTACTAGAGTCCTACTCAAGCATCCTTTAGAGATTATTGTAAGAATCCTACTTAGCCTTACTACTTGTCAAACCATTCAACCCAAAGAGTCCTAAACTATATTGATATAATGATAAACTATTATGTTTATACCATAAGACACCCGAGCATGACATAAATAATTTTAAGGATCTCCAAGCATTATCCCATCAACTATGTGAGAGGATGACTTATTATTTGAAGATCCTCCTCTAATCCCACCACTAACCTAAAGACCATAAATCATCAACTAACACCTACCTACACCTCCACTCTCACCTTAGAGTGAAGAGAAACTGAAGAAATCACCTGGCCTAACTCTTCCCCTAATCCATACCATCTATGTGGTCATGTAATCTCAAGCTCAACCAAAGGATGAGGGAAAGGCAAAGGTGTCCATTCTATAGACATATCCCTCTTCTTCTACCCTACCACCTAACCAACACCAAGCAACTTCACCTTTAACAAAACCCAAAGTGTCCATCTTAGGACCCTCTCACCCCAATCCATTTGAATCAATCCAATGAGTCATTCTAAAAAAACTTCACTAAATGATGGTGAAGATGAGTTTATATGAACTGATCAACACCTCACCACACCATTGCTAAGCAATGATAGAAGCATTGTATTCTATATAGGTTAGACTAAAAGACCCTTAACCTTTAACATCTTTTTTTGGATATCTACACATTTCCAACCTTATTACCTTTAAGTATTCAAATATAACTTCCATTCATAGAGATGACCTAGATCCTCCCCTCTTCATTATTGCCTATATCAACAAACCCCACATCAAAAGGGTTATGATTGATGTGGGATATAATATCAACATCATCTCCTCTCACACTTACAACCAGCTCAAATTACCTAAAAAAAACATTCCAAAAACCTTAATAGTAATGTGATCATTCAATGATACCATGGCCACAAATTTAAGAATTGTCATCCTTCACATTCACCTAAGACCCTGCAAACTTTTTGGGCTATTCTATGTAGTGTAATGGGAATTTTAGTATAATGTCTTGTTGGGACTCCCTTGGATTCATTCCATGGGTTGTGTGCTTTCCACTCTATAGTGGTACTTTAAATTTGAGCATAAAGGTCAAGTTGTTACCATACAAGCTAACCCAAGCCCTTTCACATAATGCAACATGACATACTGACCCAATCATATTTTCCTTCCTCTACCTAACAAACCTTCACAAGTGATAAACAAGATCTCATCTCCTTCTCCCAATGAAATATCCACTAGTTCTTCCATCCCTTCCACCCAAATCCCCATAATAGACCCTTTATAATCAACCTTCCAATGTCTTTTATTAGGGGAGTATCACCTTCTTACCCTTGAAATTCTCCCTACTCCTTAATAGTATGGGAAACTTGACCACCAACCTACTTATGACCCCAATATTAGAACCATTTTTCCTTTTAGATCTTTAAGTTGTCAAACCAATTTTGTCTATGGGGGACTTGATAAACCCCTTGGAACTTCTTTTACCTCCTTTTCACCTTGACCATTGACCTTTATCTTCTCCTATCTAGATAAACCAAAATTTGCCAAAACATACTTCTATAGGTGTGCTGGGAAGGGATTTGGCCTAAGTTAGTAATAACATAGGCCACACAAGTTTCTTCTAATTAAAACCCAAAAACCTCATGAAAATCATGGCCTTGGTTTCACCCCACCTAAACAACAAACTAACCCACCTCCCATTACCATCATTGATGAGGAAACCCCATCCTCACCATCCACTCCACCATTGATAATTGAGGATTTTGATATCATCCCCCCTAACTTTTTTTCATCAACATAATTATCCTTGAACCCCTAACTTATCAAAAATATGGGGTGACCATAACCATCCCTCTGACCCATCTTGAGATGATAGGAGATGACTCTCTTACCATTAATATCATTTAGTATCAGGATGATGATTCTATTCTCACCTATCTTGGTACACCAGATTCCTCTATCGATAAATCCCTACCTCCAAATACTTCAACCATGTTGAATGAATCCACCGTGGATATCAACTTGGGCACTTTAGATGACCCCCACATTGTCAAAATTGGCCAATCACTAAATTTTGAGGATCTTTAGGACTTCCCTTCCATCCTATAAGACCACAACATAGCATTTTTTTGGTCTTATAACAACATGCTAGGAATTAACCCCTCTATCATTACCTAAAACATAGTCACCAACCATGATATTAAGCTCATTAGGTATAAAATTTGATGAATACACCCTCACATAGCCATTCTTGTCAAAGACAAGATCTAATGTCTCATACCTATCAATTTCATTCAAACTATTGACTATCCCCAATGGATCTTGAATGTCATACCTATCACCAAAGCCACATGGGGAATATGCATTTGTGTAGACTTTTATGACCTCAACCTTGCTTTCCCAACTTTCCTCTACCAAGCATTAACCATCTAGTTGATCTTACAGCTGACCATGAGATTTTATCTCTCATGGATGGATTCTTATGTTATAATTAGATCCTAATTTCCCTCAAAGATCAACATAAAACTACTTTCATCACCCCATGGGGGACCTTTGGCTATAGGGTCATGCCTTTTGGATTAAATAATGATAGCATAACCTACCAACATGTTATGACATACATCTTCCATGACTTTATCCATAACATAGTCAAATATTATATTGATGAACTTCTTGGGAAATCCAAATATCATAAGGATCATTTGACCATTCTCAAGATTATCTTTGAGTAACTCATCCACTACCACATCTGCTTTAACCCCAAGAAGTGTTATTATAGGGTTTTATTAGGAAAACTCCTTGTTTTTATCATTTTATTTTGGGGAATTAAATTTTATATATCCAAAATCAAATAAATCCTCAACATGACACCTCTGACCCACCTTAAGCAAATCCATAGTTTGCAAGGGAAGCTTTAATCCATTTGTCACTTTTTCTCCTAGCTCTCAAATTGATGCCAATGCTTTCATCACCTTTTGAAGAAGGATGTATCTTTTAAGTGGAAAAAAAACTATCAAAAATCCTTTGATTCACTAAAAGAGTACCTATTGTCTCCACCTATCCTCACCCCTCCCAAATATCATCAACCTTTTTAACTTTATATCTCTACCACTGACCACTCCTTAAGGGTAATGCTTACTCATGGGGATGACAAACACAAAGAACAATCCATATACTACATTAGTCTCATGCTTGTAGAATATGATAATTGGTATACCCATACCAAGAGACTTTTCTTAGCTTTAGTATTCATGGCTACCAAGATTCACCACTACCTTCTCAACCATAAGGCCTATGTCTAACCAATACTAACCCATTAAAATATATGCACTCCAAGCCATACCAAAACTAATGTATGGCCAAGTGGCTCATTATCTTAGCTAAATTTAACCTTGAGTTTCTTCATCATACATCAATCAAAGGGAAAGTTATTGCTAACCAATTGGTTGAGTCATCCTTAGACAAAAATCATCCTCCTCTAGAATTTCTAGATGAGTCCATAATGACCCTCTCTTAGGTAGACTTCACTTATCAAGTGACCATGTTCTTTGATGGATCAAAGTGTCAACATGGGGAGGGAGACAACATCATCCTTATCCCCCTTTATAGTGAACCTCTCCCTTTATCCTTCAATCTATATTTTTAATGTAAAAACAATATGGATTAGTACGAAGCCCTAGTAATAGGCCTTCAAACTAGGTTAGCCTTGGGAGTCAAAATGATCAACATCTTTGGTGACTCTCAACTAGTGGTCAATCAAATCAATGGCTTTACCAGTGTAAGAATAATGTTTTTTAGTAGTAACAAAAATTCACTAATGTACTCTTATCATCATTTGAACATTATCATATCCAAACCACCCAATGATATATGAACAAGTTTTCCAACACCATGGCTTCCCTTGCCTTTTAGATCCCATCTACACCCTATGAATCTAATCTATCTATCATTATCCATAGAATTACCCAACCCTCTTATTTCAAACCATATTCTCCCACCATATTTAATGTGGAGGAGACCCAACCTGACCTTAGGTATCAGTAGACCTTTGACTATCTTAACCTAGCCATCATTCCTTCTAGTCTTTCTAGGAATACTCAATTATCATTTATCTAGAGTACCTCATGTTATACCATTTTAGGGGAAATTATTTATAAATATGTCTTAGATGTTCTCCTTTTTTTCTACCTACATCATCATGAAGCCTCTTGTGCTATTAGGGAAACACATGATGGGATATGTGGAAGACACTTTAGTGGCCTTGTCATGGATAAATGCATCTTTTGCCTTGGCTATTATTGACTTACCCTTAACCAAAACTACAATGATTATGTGAAAAATTGTGTTAAATTCCAACAACATGCCAATCTACATCACACACCTAGCCATAGTCTTTGCATCTCCACAAATTTTTGTCCCTTTTCATAATAGGGTTTAGACCTCATTGGTCAAATTAACCCCCATTCTTCATAGTGACATCATTCTATCATCACTGTGATCAAATATTTTACCAAATGGGTAGAGGCCATTCCTCTAGTCTCAACTAAATTATAAGAGATTATCAACTTTATCAATCATCAGCGATAATGGAAAATATTTAAAAAAACAAGTCCAAGGTCTTTGTGATGCATTTGACATTAAGTTAAGTTTTTAATCACCTTATAATCCCCAAGCAAATGGGCAAGGAGAATCCTCTAATAAAACTCTCATTTACCTGCTAACTAAAATGGTTAAAACATCTAGTTGTTATTAGAACATACATATCCCTTTTATTTTATGAGAATATCATACTAGCATTCAAACCCCTATGAGTGCTACCCCTTTCTCTCTAGTTTTAAAAGTAAAGGCTATCTTGCCTCTCAAAGTCCAAATTCCTTCTCTTCATATATCTATGAAATATCTTGTCTTTGAGGATAGTTATCATCAAGAATGTTTAGCCTAGCTTGTGCTACTTGATGAGCATCATTTAGCCACTCTTACTCACCTTCATGTCTATCAATAACACATAAAACAAGCTTATAAAAAACACCTTAAAATGTAAGAATTCAATATTGGAGACCTTGTCCTAAAGGAAAACCAACATGTCACCAATATGAAAAAAATTAAGTAGGGAAAATTTGCTTTCAATTGGCTTGGACCTTATATCATAATGCACAAGTATGGATCAAGAGTTTATTAGTTATCTTCTCTTGAGGGAAACCCAGAGCTTGAGCCCCTTAATGCCTCGCATCTAGATATTTATTTTAAAAAAATATATCAAACTCACCTTTTATCTAACTTAAGCTCATCCCTTATTTCCCAAACATATTTGTCTCCCTATTTTAGGTGGTAACTGATTAAAATTAAATCATGTGATTATCCATCACAATCTTAGCCTAGTCTTAAATAATGGGTGCCATGGCTCCACCCATGACATGATTCTCATGGTACTTTCCACTCTTTTTCTAGGATAGATTCCCATGATCATTTTCACCTAAACCTCTTTTACACCTACTCAATCTTCTTGTGTGTTTAGTTTTACCTTCATAAAAGGATAACCTTTAAGCCTATATAAGCAAGTCTATGTCAAGCAAAATCAAAATTAAATTCATAACTAACAAAGATCATGGGTCATTCATAGAATTCTTAGACTACTCCCTTGAAGGATAGCTACCCAAAACATATCAAAAATTGATTGAAATAAGGTAGAATTCTCCCTTGAAGGACAATTATCTAAAGCATTAAACTAAGCACATAAACTTAGACCACTACCTTGAATGATGTTTGAGTAAAGAATGTGTCAAAGCATAACAATTTCTTGGAAGCTTCCCACATCAATCAACTTCCCCAACCCTCCCAAGAAATAATAAAATAAGGAAAATACCCATTATCAAGCATAAAAAAATCAAATAATTTTGAAAGCTACAATCAACTCTCATAAGCAAAATAATTTAAAAAACCATAATTGGTTCTCATGAGTAGACTTCCCACATCGATCAATCTACATCTTTTATGACATAGACTTGTTTACACTGGCTCTTTGGTAACCTCTAGAAGAGGAATGATATTCTCACAATAAGGTTCCATCCTTATCCATCTCCCCTTTATGGACTATAAACAAGGGATTTTGAGCTTACTTGACATTATGTGATAAAAACACCTTTTTAAACCAACTAATGAATGCTAATGCAAGACATTTGAAGGGCTTATGTTCCTTAAGTTAATCCAACTTTGGTTTATATTATTCATTTCTAAATAATAAGCATTATTCCATCTTATTAGCCTCTCATATTGGTTGATATATTCACTTAGACGTTTGTCTCTTGATTATCTTCTCTTTCTCACATCTAGTTTTGTTATTTAACTTACTTTATGTGCTTCACTTTAAATAAAATGACCATAATCATAACCACATCACATAATATCATCATAAAAATCTACAACAAAATCATAATGTCAACATCACAACATAATCATTATATCATGAATAAAATATACATTGTTAGCATAAACCATATACATGAACATAATCATAACCATCAACATCATAACATCCATGAACAAACAACAATAAACCATTTTTCACCACATGTCTACATCTAAATGAGGAAGTTTATACTCATTAAATTTTGACATGAACACAATAATCACATCAATATTGTAAACATGATCATCTCAAACATGAAATTAAATCATCACATCCATACACAACATCATGAAGCACCATAATCACAAATGTCATAAACATCATCCTAGTCATCAACAAGCATCACATTTTCATCATAATCACATGAGATAACATTAAATATATAACTAAACATTATCATAAACATGAATAAAGAAACATATCATCACATGCCTAGCTAGGTGAGTCCACATCCACATATCATAAACATAACCATAATCAATAATCACATCATAAATACTCAACATGAACATCATATACATCAACCACAAACCATAAACAAGGATCATCTATAAATCATAAATATATAACCATAATCATCATGATGTATCAAAATAAATATCTCTCTCAAAATATACATCTCATTACATCGGTTCATAGGTTGGTATCAAAAATCATATACATAATAAGTGTACTATCTCATATCAGACTATGCCCCTAGGGCACCACTATTTCCTAGAGCAAAACTACCTCTTCATGCTTATCCCCATAAAGTACTTACCTAACCACCTGTAGAAGTAGCCCAATGACTTGGTGTCACCATGCTAGCACCACCTACCATACTCACCTTGTACTCACCCCATTGAGGATCATCTGGATAATGCTTGAAGATTATCAGCTCATAATAATAAAGTTCCTCCATTGTGGCTATATACCATGCCATGGGGATAGTGCTCAGTGCTCCTATAGGTTATATGGATCCTCCTCTATCATATCTCAAGGAATCTCTCTCCTAGGTAACCAAGGATAATTTATATCTACCCTAGTCCCTCTCACCTATAACTATATCCACCTAACCTTGTGTTGCTACCTATTGACCTTATAGTGATACCATAGAAGCTTGTGCCATGGTTAATGCCACTCATGACTAATCCCTCTATGTGGTCACTACCTACACATTTATGGAAACCCCTTATACATGTGCCTATTAAGGTCCACCTCTACCAACTATATTGACTTTTATATCTTATAAAGCACTGTCATCACCCCCAAAATCAGCACTGTATAGTGTCTAGTACCATGTAGGGTACCCATCTATGAAACCTACATCATCTATCTCCCCATAACTAATAGATCCTAATGATCAATGAAAATATGAACTAGATATGGCTTAAGAATTATTAACTTTGTATCCTCTTACCTAAGTTTCAATAATGAACCTAAAATACCCTTTACCAAACTAAACTATCATCGCACCCTATCAAAAAGAATGAGATCTATCTCACCCTCTTTCCTGTCAAAAATCCATATATAACCCTATAGAGATAGAGTCTATCTCTTATAGTGAGCCCACTTTAAAAAGCTAACATAGGTTCTCTAGATCACATATTTGATAACTAAGGCATCTAGTGCACCTCTAAACTAATCAATGTAGTGAACCCTTCCACCTAGTCTTGTAAGGGAAAAATTAGATCTTCACCACATAAATCCTACCTAAAACTCCATATGAACATACCTCTCCTATGGTAGCCCCATCGCTTGAAAAAATTAAATGTGCTAATATGCCCAATAATGTAGAACAAACCCCACACTGATACCATACCTCCTATAGGCTCAAAATCCCCATAGATCCATAAAAATATGATCCAATAGCATGAGTTCCCATGTGAACACTATGTATCCTAACAACATCTCAACCAACACCCCTAGTAACAAATAGAGTAACCTCCTACTACTCAAATATTATATGGGAAATCATGAAACCACCACCACCACCGCCACCACCACCACCATCATCATCATCATCATCATCATCATCATTGTCATTAGCCACCTATCATCTCTAGCCCTCTAGTATAATATAGTATAACCAAACTACCCTACATGCCACCTCATAAAGTCAAGGTCATCTCCATACAATAGCTCCATAAAATCATCTCTCTCCTCCCTCTCAATATGATAAATTAGCTAAAATGATATTAATTCATCAAATAAGCATATATATAGTGTTATATCATAATGATATGGAAATATAATATAAAATATGAATAATATATAAACCACTTCTAGGGGCAATCTCCCAAATGCTTTCAATAGGAATGAATACTCAAATATGATGATGAATAACTAACCCTACCTCCCATATATAGTATAAAAAGGCCATGTACCACCCATATGCCGACCTAATAAGTATATAAATGCATAAATAAATGTAAAATAATATGTAAAAGGGTTATGTAAGCTATAATTTGACTACACATATCCCTAGACATGCCAATAATTAAGGGCATGGCATGCCCCTCCCCTTAAAAACAACATTGCCCTCAAAATTTAAGTAATATCAAATGTTATATAATGAATGATTCATCCTCTCAGTTAGTATCTTTAGAAGGAAAATTATTCCATTTGATCAAATACTCAATATTTAGTCTAAACCATAGCTGCTTAGTGTGTGTTTGAAGGATTGCTTGAGGATCAAGAATAACCCTCCTTTCCTCATCTAATTATGGTAACTCATTTTGAGTGGTAAATCTTTATATAATGACCTTCTTAAGTCAAGATACATGAAATACTAGATGAATGCAAGTGGATAGAGGAAATTCTAGCTTGTAGGCCACACTACCAATTTTTTGCAAGATCTGATAAGGGCCATAATACTTGGGAGATAACTTATTATCCTTTTTATATTGCTTTAAAGACATTTTATTATATGGATGAAAGTGAACATATACCCAATCACCAATTTCAAAATGCCTCTCACTCCTATTTTGATCTACCTATTACTTCATGTGATTCTGGGTCAATGCTAATTTTTCATGCAAACTTGCAAGGACTTCTTATTGATGTTGAAGGTTTTATTCCACTACATATACCTTTGGGTGGGTCTTCAAGGGCAAAGTTATGGATAGAGGATGGTATCCATACAATGCCATAAAAGGAGACTTTTTGGATGAACTATACACTAAAGTATTATACCACCATTTAGCCAAGGGCAACCATTAAATCCATTTATCCTATTTATTTGACACAAAACAATGAAGGTACCCTTTTAGACACTTATTGACTACCTCAATGTTTCCATTATATTGAGGATGATAAGATGAGATATGATCCAATTGGGTTCTTAAACATGTAAATAATTCTATCCAAAAATTACTAGTGAATATGGGATCTTGATCACTAACAATAATCTTGGGAATACCATGAAATTTCTAAACTATATTGAGGAAAGAAAAAGCTACTATACTAGCCACCAAAGGTTGATATAAAGAAAAAAAAATGAGCATACTTTGTGATTCTATCCACAATAACCATGATAATTTTTCTACCTTCAGATCATGGTAACCCAGTAATGAAATCCATAGATACCTCTTCCCATCATTGACTAGGGATCGATAAGGGATGTAAAAGCCCTAGGGTTTTAATGGTTTCACCTTTATTTTTTTGATATACCATACATTTAGCCATATATTTATGTACATCCACCTTGATTCCTTTCCAAAAAAAATCCTTCTTGACTCTATGATAGGTTTTCAAAAACCTCGAGTGACCACCAAGTGGAGATGCATGAAGTTCTTGAACATTTTATGTTTGAGAAGAGAATTCTTACACATATATAATCTATCTTTATACCATATTGCATTCCAATTCCATGTAAACTTTTCAATCCCATCAGAACCTTGATGTAGATTATAAATCAATGCATGGGTAATATTGTCATTCTCCCATTCTGCCCTTGCTTCTTGAGCTAGTCTACCTTCCAAATAGTCATGGCACATAACAATGCCTCAATTAGTTCATCTTGCCAAGATAGTGCATCGGCCACCACATTTTATTTTCCTTTCTTTTAGACTATTTAAAAATCAAAACCTAACATTTTTTTCACCCATTTTTTTTTTTTTTAAAGGATAACCACTATCATGATCAATCTTTACCTAAAAGTGATGACCCAATAGATAAGGTCTCCATTGTTTGAATGAATGTAGAATATCGATGATATCTTTCTCATAGATGGGTTTGAGTTGATTTTTACCCTTCATTTGATTAATTTCAAAGGTAATGGGCCTACCCTCTTCCATGAGTACTACACCCATACCATATCCAGATGCATCACATTCTACCATAAAAGTTTTAGAAAAAATAGGATTAGCCAATACGAGGGTGGTGCATAGAGCCATTTTAAGTTGTTAAAATTCCTTGGTAGTTATATCAATCCACTGAAAGGAGTCTTTATTTAAAAATCAAGTGAGTGGTACTATAATACTACTATAGTGTTTAAAAAACCTAAAATAATAACTAGTTAGCCCCAAAAATCCCCTTAATTTCTTGAGTGTCTTGGGAATATACCATTATATGATAGCTTGGATGTTTTTAGGATCAACTTTTACTCCCTCATGTGATATGATATGACCCAAATATTCCACTTCTTGAATACCAAAAGCACATTTGGATGGTTTAGCATAAAATTGATGTTGGTCAAGAATTGAGAGTACCTATTTCACATGATGTAAGTGGTCTTCCTAATTTTTTTCTATAAATAAGGATGTCATCAAGAAACACCTAGAATGTGGATGGTGCATTGGTGAGACCAAAAGGCATGACCAAAAAATCATAATGGATTTTGTAAGTATGGAAGGTTGTTTTAGGAATGTCCTCTTCATGAATTTGAATTTGATGATATCTAGAGCAAAGATCTAATTTGGTAAAATAAATAGCACCATGTAATTCATCTAAGAAATCATCAATTATAGGAATAATAAACTTATCTTTGATAGTGAACTTTTTGATCTCTCTATAATCTAGGCACATCCTTCAAGTTTCATCCTTCTTTTGCATCTTGACTACTGGATAAGAATATTCACTTTAGTTATGGTGAATGGTACCTAACTCCAACAAATCTTGTATTATTTTTCAATTTCACTCTTTTGGGTACAAGGATATCTATATAGTCTAATGTTGGGTGGTGTACTTTCAAGAATGAGTCTGATGGCATGATCATGAGTACGACTAGGAGGAAGACCTTTTAGCATGGGTCTAAAAACAATAAAATACTTATCCAATATTTTTTGTAACTCAGAATGGGTAGACTCCATAGTTTATTTAATATCAATGGAAAACAAGCATGCCAAAAATCCTTCAGCACCTTTTTTTAGCATCTTGGTCATTTGATGTGAACTAACCATTTTTGTAGATTTAAATCTTAATCCTCATAGTTCTATTGGCTTGCCTTCAGAATAAAAATGCATGAATAGTTCATGGAAATTCATCTCTATAGTACCCAATGTGGTGAGCAATTATACTCCAAAAATAATTTTAGTCCCACCCATAGGAATAAAAAACATAAGAGAATCGATAAAATAGTCCCCTATTGCTAACTTAATACTATGGCATTTTCTCGAATAATTAATTGTACCACCATACAAAATAATGACTTAAAATTTTGGGGTTAGGTAGATGAAATAATTCAAACAAGTAATTAATTAATATTGATGAAATTGTGTGTACTACCTGAGTCAATTAACATTGTGACCTTTTATTTCTTAATGAAACCCACCACCTTAAAAGTCTGAGTACAAATACCTGTAAGGGCATGGCAGGAGATAATAGGTTGAGAATCTATAGCTTCATCCTTAGGTCCTTCAAAACCCTTAATAGATGCCTCCTCTTCTTCATCCTCATCATCTCCTTCAATGTAAAATAACTTCTTTTTAGCACATTGATGACTTTTACTCCATTTACTGTCATAATCATAACACAACCCTTTGACACTCTTCTCCTTAATTTATTTTGGTGTCAATCTAGTAGGTTGAGGTAGTGAGTGAAAGGATGACATTCCTAACTAGTAGTGAAAGGATGACATTTGATCATCTCTTTTTCTTCTACCAAGCATGTCCTTGGTATAGCTTTAGATACAGTTGTGGGTTTAAACATATGAACCTCTAATTGAATACTATCTTGTAGTCCACCTAAAAAAAGGTCAGTTAGATTTACCTCAATGATATCCTCCACACGTAAAAATAGATTTTGAAATTGATGAATATAATCCTTCACTATTCCTATTTGTCATATTTTAGCTAATTGGTTAAAGTAGTTTTTAGAAACATTATCTTGATAATGAGGCATCCGTTCATCAGAGAATACTAACCATGTAATAGGAGCACTAGTCTTCTTATTTTGAGCACAAAGCCAATGATACCAAATGAATGGATCAGGTTCTAGATACAAATATGCCACAACAACCTTTTAATAGATATGATTTTGGTGTAAATCAAATAGATTTTCAATTTGAGTGATCCAAGTGAGTGGATCCTTACCATCAAGCTTGCATAAGTCAACTTTTGGTAACATCGATTTTACCCCCATATTAGCAGTGTTAGTATTGAGAGGAGGACTAGAAAGAAAAATTATAGGGCTATTAAGTGGTAAATGAGATGAAATGGTATCCAATTGTGTCATGATTTGATGCAACTGATTATTCATACCATTAAGCTCCCCTTGCATGGTTGATATTTGAGTTTGGACTTGCGCATACTTTTGCATTAGGCCATGTAGATTTGATTGGATTTGAGAAATAATATTAGATGATTCAGACTCCATGTCATCCCTTAAAGGAGTTTTAGGGGTGTCTTGTCCTTTTCCCCATTTACGAGTGTTAGGACCAGCTATATAAAGGCTTGATGGTGAACCTTATTTTACCCCATTGACCCAAATTTGACCACTAAGTTTTTAAAATATTTAGGACTAAAATAAAAAATATAAAATAATATATCCAAACTAATTTTTTCCAAGGTTTCCAAAAATATAAATAAAATTGAAAAAATCTACAAATTGCAATCTATGGAGCAAATTTATGAAAAAAATTAAAATAGATATAAATTTTGAAAACCAAATCCAAATGATATGAAATTTTAATATAAATGTACTTGAGTGATTTATCAACTCTAGTAAAAAAAATTAAATGAATTCGCACCCATTTTCAAGATATATCCAAATTTCAAGATCTAGGGTTTTTGACCTGATTATGGCTTAAATCAATGCTCTAATACCACTTATAATGATATTAATTCACCAAGTAAGAACATATAAAATAATATATCATAATGATATGGAAATATAACATAAAATATGAATAATATATAAGCCACTTTGAGGGGGGAACCTCTGAAATGCTTTCAATAAGAATGAATACTCAAATATGATGATGAATAACTAACACTACCTCATATATATAGTCTAACAAGGCCATGTGCCACCCATAAGAAAACCTAATAAGTATGTAAATGAATAAATAAATGTAAAATAATATACAAAAAAGTTATGCAATCCACAAGTCAACTACACATATCCCTACACACACTAACGTTTAAGGGCATAGCATCAGCTCACCTTGTATGGGTAGTCATGTAATCCTATGGACATCATCAAGTAATATGTAATATTACCTACACATATAAAAAATGTGTTCATGGTGGGATCCCATCTCTTGATGAGCACCATGATCATCATTGTATCCCATGAAATGTGATGGTAATGCAACATCGCACCAAGCCCTACCTCCTCCATGTGAGCCCAATCATCTACAATCATCCCTTGATGAATCTTAGTAAAGATCTAAGGCACCTAATCTCACATCTAGATCCACTCTCATGACTTCAAAGTTATATAACAACAAAAATTAGTATACTACCATAATTTACCTAAAAACTATACCATTTACCCATTACCCTTCACCCTAAAACATAACTACTACCTTAATGTCTAACCTTAAACTGTTACCTATTAACCACCAACATTACACTTGATCTTAACATTAACCATTTGGGTTCAAATAATACCTATCAAACATAAACATTACCCTTGACATCACTTTTAACCAAACACTCTAAACTAATTCATATCCTAAACTATAAACTCCTTCAAAATGTTTAAGACTTTTCAAAAACATTTCCACCTTTTGTCGACTATCTAAGGTCATGATGATCACCAATGGTCAGGCAATCAACCTATAATGGTCATTTATCAACTATTAACATTTTGTAATGACTACCAATGATCACTATGTGTGACTACTGGTCGACCAAAAAAACCTACCCCCCATTAACCTACCCAAACACCACCTATCCCTATAAATTTATACAAATATCTATCATCTACCCTACCCTAACTACTCTACCTTGACCACTTTTCCAAATTGCAAAAAAAATTAACCAAAAACTATGCAAAACCCTAAAACCTAGGTCAACCACACCCAATAAACAAATAAACAATATATTTAGATCTAAACTACCAAATCAACAAACACATTTACAACTAAGCTAAAAATTCACAACACCCCCTACCTCATTCCTTAACCATCATTAAGGAGGAATTCTAGGACCCATGACCTTCTGACCTCTACCACACCCATGTTGTATCTGTAATAGTCTAATGTCTGACACACTTAGTCAAACTTGATCCACATCAACTACCACCTAATCACTCACCCTCAGACATGAGCTCTTTTCACATAAAATTCCAAATTCTCTTGCTAACAATCACATGCTAAAATGAGGCAAATAATACCCCTAATAGTATTTTTAACCATGCCCTTTTAGGGATGACACTTGATCATTGATGATTGACCCTAGGAACCTTGACTATCGATGGTCATAATAGTAGGGTTTTTCCCCCTCCTCTAACCTAACAACTTTTCAAGAAATGGTTTTTCACCAAAACACTTCTAGTACTCAACCAATCAGAGATTGACTTCTCCACCAACCTTGCCAACCACCACGTTACCTTGCCACTAGCCATTTCATCCCAACTCTTGCATGTTTTAAAATGACCTTGACTTTCTCATTTTGACCACACTAACTACTTACCCAATTGAATAATATTTTAAATTTATGCTACCTTGTGCACACCTATCCAATTTATGTTTTCATAGGAAAAAATCCTACCTTGGATACCCACGACACCACTAACCTTATCTAAGAGAATTGAATTTATGAGTGTTCCAAACCATCACATATGGTCACATGGTCCACTTGTCACTTGTTATTCTAGTATCAACCTTGTATAAGAGACTTGAGTTTATGAGTGTAGCCCAACCATCACATATGGTCATGTAGTCCACTTATCACTTGTCCTTCTAGTACTGACCTTAATTTTTACCAATAATGACAACCTAATAAATATGCAATCATGACTATCATACTTAGGCATACTTTGTATACATATTTTCACTTTAGTACCTAACCTATCAACCACTACCTTAACTACTTATCAAACCAGCACCTAATTTTGTTTCACCCCATCAACTCTTAGTTTGAGGGGGAACACCTCTTCCCATACTTGGGGTAGCCTAACCTTCGGCATGTACTCCATTTTTATTTTACCATTTATTGATAAAAAATGCATAATAAAAAAGGGTAAAATGTAGACACTAAAAAACTATACATAATGGTTCTAGATGTCAAAATACCCTTAGACCACCTTAAAACCTCCTAGGGACAATCCCCCAACCATTTGACCAAAACCCTGAGTTACTTAGCTGACTAGCTAAACTGGCCCACTAGCCTTTTTACCAACTTTATCCTTAGACCCTTGATCACTAATGCTTACCCTAACCATCAATGGTTAGGCTTGATCACTAATGGTTAGGTTTGTACCACTTAAATAATCAAACACCAACTTTAAATCAACTTACTTTTTTTATAAATAGACTGTCTAATTCATGTGCAAGCCCATGCATGTGAGAACTAAACTTAGACAAGTTATACCTCTTGTTAATTTATAGTTACACCTCTCCTTCCTTCTTATGAAGAGAAAGGTGGAAAGGGTTAATCTAGATCTAAGACCAAGCAATCATCATTCATGTCCATAGTCAGAGCCTCTTGCATCAACATTGTTTTTTGTAGGTATTCTCCCAATAAACCAACAAGTATGATAGAGAGACAAAGTGTTTCCATCCATCAGACAATAACCAAATATTGTTACTCTACTAAAATTTCTCTAGTATCCACAACCTCAATCATTCATTAGATCAATAACCAACAAGATAAGTATTTATTTTCAATCATTTAGTTACTTTGTTTATATTTTTCAATCGACCCATCCCAAACCCATATTTTAGAATTTCATTATGTAACCTCATCTAAATAACCTTTTCTCAGCCCAAGCCTAACCCACGGTAACCATCAACAGTCATCCTGACCATCGAAGGTCTGTCCTAATAACCAATGACTACCTCAACTGCTGATGGTTACCTTAGCTGTCGATGATCACTATGTGATAAAATAAAATCAAGATATTTTCACCTACCAAACCTTAGCCAAATCCAAATTTTATACCTTTGCTTGATCATATAATCTTACCCTATTTTTAAAACCACACCCAACCCATTTATCATTAGTATTGACCCACTTATTGCTATAATTAGTCAATTTCATCTATTGTTTTGGCAAGTACTTCTTGTACTTAATTTTAGTATCTTTTATTGTTTATGTAAGTACTTTATCTTTCTAAACTTGATTGTTTAAAGTGTGGATTAACAACCTCCAAAGAAGCCCATGCTTCTTAGATCTAGCTTGTTAGGCAATCCACCCTACTATATAGTTAATCAGACCATTTATCTAAGTGATTTATTATTTTTAGGTCATTCATCCCAAGCAAAGAGGAGTATCTACAATTGTCTAGATCAAATACATGCAAAACATATCACGTTTTTCTACCATACCCTTCTTGAGTTTCTTTTCTCTTCCTTTCAAGAACATAAGTAAAATTTATTTACAACATGCTGTCATGCCTAGTGGGACCCTTGAGTCTTTTATTGGGTTCATAATTTCATCTAGGTTCTTTCTTCTTATATTTATACTCATATAATGAAATCAAAATTTAATTTTGGGCTTAAAATTAACTGCTTACATTAGTTTCTTGCAAGTTTAGCTCACATAGTTTAAATTAAAGCAAAGCAATTCAATCATAGCTTCACTCTTGTCACACACACAAGACCAAACCACTCACATCTAAACAGGCATCAAACATTGACATAAGGATCAACTTGGATTTCATTACCTAGTGGTCACCTTTCTTGACTATCCTACTTATATTTCATCACCAAGGGGAGAACCAACTTAGTTCTCTAATTGACTATAAACTTTGGCAATTAGTATATCTTGGATAAACACCCAACACCCTTATCGTTATAGTGTGTGAAGTGAGGGGGTAGGCCCCAATATTTTGTTATAGTGTGTGAAGTGAGGGGGTAGGCTCCAATATTAATCCATGTAATGATTTCCAATATAGATCCCTTTGAGAGCCTAAATGTAACCTAAAACCAACCATAGACTTATTTTTTAGTACCCCTTCTACAAGCTAATTTTAGTCACATTATTCTTAAAAATTAAGGCATAATCTAAAAGAGAGACTAAAATAAATCTTAGGATTAACGTGATTTAGTGTGTGTTTATTTTCCTTAACTTTTTATTTTCTTCTCTCTGTTTGAGTTGTGAGATTGCTTGTATCTTTTTCTTCCCCATCTTTGCATGGTTTTGACTAGGAAACAACTAAGGAACCAAATGAACTAGGATCCACCTCCTAATCATCCATCTTCATCTTCCTCTTCGTCCATGGACTACATCTTAGATATAGATGGATCCCCTAACCCTTATGATAGTCCTAGCATCCCTTTAATAATTTCATAAAGAGATGAACATTTTGCTACATTCTTGGATAAAAACCCTATGGCTCTTTAACATTACCTCAACACCATCTCTCACCATACACCTACTTTGGTTCCACCTATTGATCCACTCTATGGGATACCATCCCACCTCATGGGAACCACCTCTAGTGCCCCAATTTCCATCAAACCTTTGGTTACTTAGGCCTCATCTTCCACCAATCATCCTACTGACACCACTATCCAAAACTAATCTACCCAACCAATAAATAACCAAACACCATATACCCCAACTAACAACTCCTCTAACATGGGAGTAACCTAGCCTTTGGCCACCCATACCCCTCTTATAGTGAGAGTACCCTTTACTAGTGTTGTTACCTTCCCTCTTATTTCCAACCCACCTACCTCCATCCCACTCCAAAACTTGGTGGTCCCTATACCTTCCACCCTTGCACCCATCAGCACCAAAATCACCACTTATCCCCAACCCACCAAATTGACCATACCTCTCATTCAACCCATATCAGCTTCTCAACAAACATCTATTACACCTAGCCTGAGCCATATATCAAATCCAAAAGGATATATGGCCCCATACTCCACCCAATCTTCCACGTCTACTTACCTATAACTAGCACCTTCTCAACCACTCCCATCCATATACCAATATGTGCCAACTTCCCAACCTTATTCTAGTTACCTTTCTATTGCATCCACCCATAACCAAAAAAACCTTCCTTATAACTATGGAGGCACATAACCACAAATAGATCTTGTCAAATTTCTAATGGAAAAAAATAAACAACTTAGAGTCATCTATCTCTGGTACCTAGAATCTCTTATCATATGACCAAATCTATAATGAACCTATTCACCCATCCATCCCTATCTGACCTTACCCACCTCAATAGGAACTTTCCAAATTTTATAAATTTCAAAGTAAGGAGGATTCCCAATAACATTTGATAGCATTTAGGCACTCATGCTACTTGATTTCCTATGATGATGCTCTCCTCCTTTAGACCTTCCCCATGTCTCTATCAAGGCCAACACTAGATTGGTATAGTTATATTCCTAGGCACTCCCTCTTCTCTTTTACCCAGCTTACCCAAACCTTCTTAGATTTCTAGGAAGGTTTCCATTACCGATTTGTATTCCATTTGATAGTTTGATAATGAGTCTATTGCTGACTTCATGGCCTATTGGAAAAGTCTCATCAACTAACTCTCTTTCTCTCTACGCCAACATGAGTTGATCAAAATCTTTGCTCAAGATTATCCCAAATACATTTCCTCTAATTTATAGGTTCAAAGCTTTAATACCTTTGACAAAGCTTTGAACATGGCACAATAACTAGAGAATAGAGCCATTGATGAGGGGAAGTTGAAATTAAGAAACAAGAACTCTACCTTCAAATTAAGTGAGACCTCATCCTCTAAACACAAAAAACAACACCAACACCAACTCAAAAAATTAGGGAAATACAAATGTGGTTGTCCTAAGACTACCCCTCCACCCATTATCAACCAATCCAACTCTTCTAACTCTTCTAATTAAAATATTAGGAATCCAAATAGAAAAAACCAAAGATAATTCACTCCATTAGGGGAGTCATATGCCTCAATCTTGGAAAAACTATTAAAATCCAACATGATCAAACTTCCTCTAATAAAACCTTCACAACAATTCAACTCTTTTCATCCTGCACCTACTTGGTATAAAGACAATGAATTGTGTGCCTTCCACTATGTCATTGGACACGATGTTAGTAGGTGAAACATCTTCAAGAGTGTTATCCAAAATATCATTGAAAAAGTGTTGGATAACCTCAACGCACCCATAAACTAATTACTTGACATCTTCAAACAATCATTTCCCAACCACACTCCATCCATCAACAACAAAAATAAAGAAGAATTCTCCCATGAGGTACACATTATTAATGTGGTTCTTAGTGAAATTGTTATTGAGGAGATCACTACCCAGCCTACCCTACTATCCCCTCCACTTATTGAGGTATTGGGGTCACCAACCTTTCTTTTGAAAACCAAAATAAAGGAGATAATTCTTCACCTTCCTCCACTTATCAAGATAGTGAAGCAAGCAACCCTTTTGGAGGACATACCAGAGTAGACAACCATTCCCACCGCACCTTTTTACTCCATCATATAATAATCCACTCTCCTTTTGGAAAGCATCCCTACAAAAGTGATCATTCTAAAATCCACTCTTGTTGGGATGCCCTTAGATTTATTCCATGGGTTGTGTACCATCCACTCTACACCAGTGCATAAAATTTGAGTACAAAGGTCAAGTTATGACCATACAAGCTAATCCAATCCCTTTCACATCATACAACATGACATACTAACCCAATGGTATTCTCCTTCTTCTACCTAACAAACCTTCACCAGTGATATATGATATCCCATCTCCTTATCCCAATGAAATATCCACTAGTTATTCCATCGCTTCCACCCAAATCCCCATAATAGACCCTTTAGAATAAACCTTCCAACATCTTTCATTAGGGGAGTATCACCTTCTTACCTTTGACACTTTCCCTAATCCTCAAGAGTATGGGAAACTTGACAACCAACCTAGTTATGACCCCAATATCAGAACCATTATTCCTTTTAGACCTTCAGCTTGCCAAACCAATTTCATCTATGGGGGACTTGATAAACCCCTTAGCACTTTTACCACCTCCTTTTCACCTCAACCATTCACCTCCAGCTTTTCCTATCTAGATAAACTAGAATTTTCCAAAACATACCTCTATAGGTGTGCTTGGAAGGGATTTAGCCTAGGTCGATATGAACATAGGCCACATGAGTTACTTACCATTAAAACCCAAAAACCTCACAAAAATCATGGCCTCAATTTCACCCCACCTAAAAAACAAACCAACCTACCTCCCATTAACATCATTGATGAGGAAACCCCATCCTCACCATTCATTCCACCATTGACACGTAAGGATTATGATATCATCCCCCTAAATTTTTTCCATTAACATGATCATCCTCATACCCCTAACTTATCAAAAATGGGGTGATCATAACCATCCCTTTGACCCATCCTAAGATGATAGGAGAGGGATCTCATACCATTAATACCATTTAGTGTTAGGATGATGATTCCATTCTCACCTATCTTGAGGCACCAGATTCCTCTATCCATAAATCCCTACCTCTAGAGACTTTAACCATGTTGAATGAATCCACAATGGATATCAACTTGGGCACTCTAGATGATCTTTGCATTATCAAAATCATTAAATTATGAGGAGCTTCTAGACTTCCCCTCCTTCCTATAAGATCATAGCTTAGCATTTGTTTGGTCTTATAGCGACATGCCAAGAATCAACCCCTTCATCGCTACCCATAACATAGTCACCAACCATAATGCTAAGCCTATTAGGAATAAACTTTGATGAATTCACCCTCATATAGCCCTTCTCTTCAAAGATGAACTTTAACATATCCTATCTATCAATTTAATTTAACCCATTGACTATCCACAATGGGCACCAAATGTTATACCTATCAATAAAGCCATAGGGGGACTATGCATTTATGTGGACCTTCATGATCTCAACCTTGCTTTCCCAAAATATGACTTTCCTCTACCAAACATTAACTAGCTAGTTGATCTTACAACCATCCATGAGATGTTATCTCTCATTAATAGATTCTTGGATTGAAATCAAATCCTAATTTCCCCCAATGACCAACACAAAATTGCCATCATCACCCCATGAGGGACCTTATACTATAGGGTCATGCCTTTTGGACTAAACAATGCTGACATAACCTACCAACACACTATGACTTACATCTTCTATGACCTTATCCACAAAATCATTGAAGACTATTTTGATGACCTTGGAAAATCCAAATATCAAAAGCATCACTAGGCCATTTTCAATATTATCTTTGAGTGACTCATCCATTACCACGTCTACCTTAATCCCAAGAAGTGCATTTTGGGGGTCTTATCAAGAAAACTCCTTAGATTTATCATTTACCTTTGGGGAATTGAAGTCAATACAACCAAAATCAAAGTAATCCTTGATATGCTAATTATAACCCGCTTTAAGCAACTCCATAGTTTTTAGAGGAAGTTCTAATCCATTCATCACTTTATCTCCCAACTCTCAGACTAATGCTAACCCTTCTATCACCTTCTAAAGAAGGATGTATATTTTAAGTGGAATAATGACTCTAAAAAATCCTTTGATTCACTCAAAGAGTAACTATTTTCTCCACCTATCTTCACCCCTCCTAAGGAGGACCAACCTTTTTACCTTTATATCTCTACCACTAACCACTCCTTAGGGGTAATGCTTACTCATCAGGATGAATAACACAAATAATAATTCATCTACTACATTATCTACATGATTTTAGAATATGAGACTTGGTACACCCATAATTATAAATTTTGCTTAGCTTTAGTCTTCATGGCCACCAAGATTTACCATTACCTTCTCAACCATAAGACCTATGTCATAACCAAATTGACCCACTCAAGTATATGTACTTCAAGCCATATCAAAACCAATGTATGGCTAAGTATCTCATGTTATTATTTAAATTTTAACCTTGATTATCTTCATCAAAAGTCAATCAAAGGGAAAGTCATTATAGACCATTTGGCTAAGGCACCCTTAGTAAACAATCATCCTCCTCTTGAATTTCTAGATGAGTCCATAATGACCCTCTCTCAGGCAGACTTCACCTATCAAGTGATCATGTTATTTGATGGATCAAAGTGTCAACATGGTGGGGGAGCTAGTATCATCCTTATAACCCTTAATGGTGAATTTATTTTTTCATACTTCAAGATAGATTTTGAATGTACCAACAATATGGTTGAGTATGAAGCCCTAGTAATAGGCCTTTAAACTACATTAACCTTAGGAGTCAAAATGATCAACATATTTGGTGACTCTCAACTTGTGGTCAATCAAATCAATGGATTTTACCAATGTAATAATGATGTTTTACAATATTACAAATAATTTACTAAAATACTCTTAGCATCATTTGAACACTACCAAATCCAAACCACCCCATGATCTATGAACAAGTTTGCCAACACCATGGCTTCCCTCACCTCTCAGATCCCATATGTACCCTCTAATTCTAAGCTATCTATCATTATCCATATAATTACCTAGCCCTCTTATGTCAAACCAAATTATCTTACCATCTTTAACATGGAGGAGACTCAACCTAACCTTTGGTATCATTAGACCTTTGACTATCTTAACTTGGTCATCATTCCTTCTGGTCTTTTCAAGAATGCTAAAAGAGCATTTATCCAAATGACCTCACATTATACCATTCTAGTGGGAATTATTTATAAACATGGCTTCAATGGTCTCCTCTTCCACTGCCTATGCAGTCATGAAGCCTCTCATGCTATTAGGGAAATGCATGATGGGATCTATGGGGGACACTTGAGTGACCTCATTATGGATAAATGCACCCTTTACCTTGGCCATTACTGGCCTACCATTAACCAAAACTACTAGGATTATGTGAAAAAGTGTGTTAAGTGATAATAACATATCAATATACATCATGTACCTAGCCATAGTCTTCCAATCTCCATAGATTTTTGGCCCTTTTCATAATGGGGTTTGGACCTCATTGGTGAAATTAACCCCCATTCTTCATAGTGACATCATTCTATCATCACTACAACCAAATATTTTAACAAATGGGTAGAGGAAATAAAAAAATATTATCAAATTTATCAATCATCACATCATCTATCATTTTAGTGTTCCTCACAAAATCATCACCGACAATGACAAATCTTTCAAAAATAAACAAGTTTAAGGTATTTGTGATGCATTCGACATTAAGTTAAGTTTCTCTTCACCCTATCATCCCCCAAAAAATGGGTAGATGGAAGCCTCTAACAAAACTCTCAATAACATGCTAACTAAAACGGTTAATACATCTGGTTAGAATTGGCACTTACATATCCCCTTCAGCTTATGAGCATATCATACTAGCATTCAAACCCTTACGGGTGCTACCACTTTCTCTCTAGTTTTCTGAGTAGAGGCTATCTTACCTCTCAAAGTTCATATTATTTCTCTTCATATAGCCATGTAAGATCTTGTCTTTGAGGATGATTATCATTAAGAACATTTAGCTTAGCTTGAGCTACTTAATGAGCATCATTTGGTTGCTCTTACTCACCTTCATGTCTATCAATAATGCATCAAATGAACTTATAACAAACACCTTAAATGTAAGAATTCAATATCAAAGACCTTGTCCTAAAGTAAAACCAACATATCACCAATATGGAAAAAAGCAAGTGGGGAAAATTTTCTTTTAATTGGCTTGGACCTTATATCATAACACACAAGTATGGATTAGGAGCTTATCAGTTATCCTCTCTTGAGGGAAACCTAGAGCTTGATCCCCTCAATACCTCATATCTACATCCTTTTTTTTGTTAAAAAGGATCAAACTAACCTTTTATATAACTAAAGCTCATCCCTTATTTCCTAACCACATTTTCTCCCTATTTTAAGGGGAAAATGATCAAAACTAAATCATGTGATTATCTATCCTAATCTTAGCCTAATCTTAAATAATGGGTACCACAACTCTACCCATGGCATGACTCTCATGTTACTTTTCACCCCTTTCCTAGGATGGATTCCCATGATCATTATCACCTAAACCTCTTTCACACCTACTCAATCTTCTTGTGCTTTTATTTTTATCTTCACAAAAGGAGAACCTTTAAGCCTATATAAGTAAGTCTATGTCAAGTAAAATCAAAAGCAAAGTCATAACTAAAAATGATCACAGGTCATTCCTATCATTTTCATATTTATCCCTTGAAGGATGAAAACCCAAAACATATCAAAAATTTCTCAAAATAAGGTAAAATTCTTCCTTGAAAGATAGATATCTAAATCATTAACTAAGCACACAAACTTAGACCACTCCCTTGAAGGATAGCTGAGTAAAGCATTTATCAAAGCATATAAATTTATTAGAAGCTTCCTTCATCGATCAACTTGCCCAACCCTCCCAAAAAAAATAAAATAAAAAAAGACCCATTATCAAGTATTGAAAAAATCAAAGAATTTTGAAAGCCACAATCAACTCTCATAAGCATAATAATTTTGAAATTTGTAATCGGCTCTCATGAGTAGACTTCCTACATCAATCAATCTACATCTTATATGACATAAAATTATTTATACTATCTCTTTGGTAACCTCTAAGAGAGGCATGATAATATCATAATAAGGTTTCATCTTCATCGATCTCCCCTTTATGCACTATAAACAAGGGATTTTGAGCTTACTTGACATTATGTGATAAAAACACCTTTTTTTAACCAACTAATGAATGATAATGCAAGACATTTGAAGGGATTATGTTCCTTAAGTTAATCCAAATTTGGTTTATATTATTCATTTTTAAATAATAAGCATTATTCCATCTTATTAGCCTCTCATATTGGTTGATATATTCACTTAGACGTTTGTCTCTTGATTATCTTCTCTTTCTCACATCTAGTTTTGTTATTTAACCTACTTTATATGCTTCACTTTTTAAAAAATGACCATAATCATAACCACATCACATACTATCATCATAAAAATCCAAAATAAAATCATAATGTCAATATCACAATATCATCATTATATCATGAACAAAACAAATATCATTAGCATAAACCATATACATGAATATAATCATAACCATCAACATCATAACATCCATGAACAAACAATAATAAACCATTTTTCACCACACATATACATATAAATGAGTAAGCATATACTCATTAACTTTCAGCATGAACACAATAATCATATCAATATCATAAACATGATCATCTCAAACATGAAATTAAATCATCACATCCATACACAACATCATCAAGTACCATAATCACAAATGTCATAAACACCATCCTAGTCATCAAATAACATCATATTTTCATCATAATCACATGATATAACATCAAATACATAACTAAACATTATCATAAACATGAATATAAATACATATCATCACATGCCTAGCTAGGTGTGTCCACATCCACATTATCATAACCATAACCATAATCAATATTTACATCATCAATACTCAACATGAATATCATATACATCAACCACAAACCATAAATGAGGATCATATCTATAAATCATAAGTATATAACCATAATCATCATCATGTATCATAATATAAATCTCTCTCTCAAAATATGCATCTTGTTGTATCAGCTCGTAGGCCAATATCAAAAATCATATACATAATAAGTGTATTGTCTCATATCAAACTATGCCCCTGGGGCACCACTATTTCTTAAAACACCACTACCTCTTAGTTATTTTCACCTTGAGGTACTTGTCTGAACACCTATAGAAGCATCCCACTGACCTGGTGTCACCATACTAGCACCACCTACCAAACCTACCTTGTACGCACCCCATTGGGGCTCATCTGGATAATGCTTGAAGACTATCACCTCATAATAAGGAAGCTCCTCCATTATGATTATATATCATGCCATAGGGATAGTGCTCAGTGGTCCTATATATGTTGTGGCTCCTCTTCCAACCTATCTCAAGGAATATCTCTCTTAGGTAACTAAGGCTAACATAGCTCTAACCTAGTCCTTCTCACTTATAACTATAACCACTTGACCATGTGCTACTACTAACTAACCTTGTAGTGCTACCATGAAATCATGTGCCATGGTTAATACCACTTGTGCCTGATCCCTCTATATAATCACTACCTATACATCTTGGGTAACCCCTTATACCTATGCCTTTTAAGGTCTACCTCTACGAACTGGATCAACATCCATATCTTGTCGACCACCATCATTACCCCCAAAATTAGCCACCACATATGGTGCATGGTACCATATAAGGTACCCATCTATAAAACCTACATCATCTACCTCAGCCCTAGCTAGTAGCTCCTCATGATCAATGAAAATATGAACTAGTTATGGATTAGGAAGTAGTAGTTCTATATCCTCCCCTACCTATCCTAAGTAGCTCTACATCCTCCCCCACCTATATATTGGGAATAGACCTAGAATACCGTTTACCATACTGAACTATTGCTACACCTTATCAAAAGGAATGAGATTTATCTCACCCTTTCTCCTACCAAAAGTCCATCTATAACTCTACAAGGATATACCATATCTCCTATAGTGATTCCACCTTAGAAACCTGACATAAGGTCTCTAGATCACATCTCCAATAACCAAGGAATCTAGTACACCTCTGAACCAATCAATGTAATGAACCCCTCCATCTAGTCCTATAAGGGAAAAATTAGATCACCACCACATAAATCCTACCTAGAAATCCATTTGAGCATACCCCTCCCATGGTATTCCCATCAGTCATAGCACCCAAATGTGCTCATATACCCAATAATGTAGAAAACATTCCACACTGATACCATACCTCATGTGGGCTTGGAATCCCCATAGCTCCCTATACATCTAAACCAATAATATGGGTGCCCATGTGAATACTGTGTAACCCAACAACATCTCAACCAACACCCTAAGTAATAAATAAGGGAACCTCTCTTTGCTCAAATATAGTAAGGCAAAGCATGAGACTACCATCATCATCATTTGTTTATCAACTCTAGCCCTCTGGTATAGCAAAGTATAGCCAAACCCCCTACATGCCACCTTGAAAATTCAAGGTCATCTCCATACAACAACTTCATAAAATCATCTCTCTCCTCCCTCTCAATATGATAAATTGGCTCACCTCATATGGGTAGTTATGTAATCCTATAAACATCCTCAGTTAAGATGGTCATCTTACTTGTAGGTAGCAAAAAGGTGTTCAAGGAAGGATCCCATCTCTTAATGAGAACCATGATCATCATCATGTATTATGGCATGTGATAGTAATGCAACATTGCACCAAACCCCACCTCTTTCAAGTGAGCCTAATCATCTACAATCATCCCTTGATAAATCTTAGCAAAGATCTAAGGTACCTGATCTCACATCTAGATTAGCTCTCATCCTACAAAGTTTGATAGAAATAAACCTTAGTTTACTATCACACTTTTCCTATGAACTATACCATTTACCCATTAACCTTCACCCTATAACATAAATACTACCTTGACATCCAACCTTAAACCATTATCTATTAACCACTAATGTTACACTTGACCTTAACATTTACTATTTGCCTTCAATTACTACCTATCAAACATAAACATTACCCTTGACATCACTTTTAACCAAACACTCTAAACTAATTCCTATCCTTAACTCTAAACTCCTTTAAAACATTCAAAAAAATTTCCACCTCTTGTTGATTGTCGATGGTCATGGTGGCCACCGATGGTTAGGTGATAAACCTAAAATAGTTGTTTATCAATCATCAATAGTCAATAATGACCACCAATGGTCACTATGCATGACTACTGGTGGACCAAAAAAAACCTACCCCCATTAACCCACCCAAACACCACTTATCCCTACAAATTTCTACAAATATCTATCCTCTACCCTAACCTAACTAATCTACCTTGAGAAATTTTCCAAATTACACATAAATTTAACCATAAACTATGTAAAACCCTAAAACCCAAGTCAACCACACCCAATAAACAAATAAACAACAAATTTACAACTAAACTACAAACTCATAGTACCCCCTACCTCATTCTTCAACCATCATCAAGGAGGAACTCTAGCACCCATGGCTTGCTAACCTCTAACGTGCCCATGTTGCATCCTCTATTATCTAACATTTGACATACTCAATCAAACTTGATCCACCTCACCTACTTATGCAATCACTCACCCTTAGTCATTAGCTTTTTTCACATAAAATGCCAAATTCTTTGGCCAATAATCACATGCTCAAATGATCCAAATAAGACCCACAATGGTCTTTTTTACCATGCCCTTTTAGGGTTGACACCTGAACATCCATCTAATCAAGCTAACATTTGATGGTCGACCCTAGGAACCTTGATTGTTGACAGTCAAGATAGTAGGGTTTTTTCCCCTCCTCTAACCTAAAAACTTTTCAAGCAATTTTTTTCACCAAATCACTCAACCAATCAGAGATTGACTTCTCTACCAACCTTGCCAACCACTATATTACCTCACCATTAGCCATTTTGGCCTAACTCTTACATGTTTTATTGTGACCTTGCCTTGGTCTTTTTGACCATACCAATTACTTACCTAGTTAAATAGTTTTTTAAACTTTCACTACCTTATGCATACTTGACCAATTTATGTTTTCATGGGAGAAATTCCTACCTTGGATACCTATGACAACACTAACCTTATCTAAGAGACTTTCATTTATGAGTGTTCCCAACCATCACATATAGTCATGTGGTCTACTTGTTACTTGTAATTCTAATAGCAAACTTGTCTATGAGACTTGAGTTTATGAGTGTAGCCCAACAATCACATATGGTCATGTGGTCCACTTGTCACTTGTCTTTATAATACCAACCTTAATTTTTACTAACAATGACAACATATTCAATGCATGATCTTGGCTATCATACTTAGTCACACTTTGTGCTCATGTTTTCACTTTAGTTCCTAACCTATCAACCACTAACTTAACCACTTTTCAAACTAACACCTGATTCTATTTCACCCCATAAAATCTTAGTTTGAGAGGGAACACCTCTTCCCATGCTTGAGGTAACCTAACCTTTAACACACACTCCATTTTTATTTTGTTGTTTGTTGATATAAACTATATAACAAAAAGGGGGGAAATATAAACAGTAAAAATAGTATACAATGGTTCTAGATGTCGACATACTCCTAAACCACCTTAAGACCTCTTAGGGACCATCCTCCAACCATTTGATCATAACCCTAAGTTAGTTAGTTGACTAGCTAAAATAGCCCACTAGCCTTTTTACCAAATTTAGCCTTAGACCCTTGACCACTGATGGTCACCCTAACCATCGATGGTTAGGCCTGACCATTGATGCTCAGGTTTGCACTACTTAAATATTTAGACACCCACTTCATCTCAACTTGTTTTTTTTAATAATTAGACTATCTAATTTGTATGCGAGCCCATGCATGCAAGAACTAAATTTAGACAACAAATTAGGCTTATTGTTAACATATTGTTTCACCTTTCCTTCCTTCCTATAAAGAGAGAGGTGGAGAGGGTGAATCTAGATCCAAGACCAAGCAATCATCATTCACAACTAGATCTAGATCCTCTTACATCATCATTCTCTTTTGTAGGTATTCTCCCAATGAACTGGCAAGTGTGATAGAGAACCAAAGTGTTGTCATCCATTGACTAATAGCTAAATACCATTAATTTACCAAAATTTATCTAAGATCCACTACCTTAACTATTCATCAAATCAACAATTGGAAAGATAAGTATCTATTTTCAATCATTCAATTACTTTGTTTCTATTTTGTAATTAACCTAGCCCAAACCCATCTCTCAAAATTTTATTTTTTAACCTCATCCAAATAACCTTTTCTTAACCTAAGCCTAACCCATAGTAACCACTGATGGTCATCCTAACTAATGATGATCTATCCTAACCATCTATGGTTACCTCAACCACTAATGGTTACCTTAACTATCGATGGCTACCTTAGCCATCAATGGTCATTATGTGATAAAATAACAAGTTATTTTCACCTATTAGACCTCAACCAAATTTCCCTATTTTTTGAACCATACCCAACCTATTTAGCATTAGTATTGACCTACTTATTTCTATAATTAGTTAATTTTATCTATTATTTTATTAAGCACTTTTTGTACTTAAATTTAGTATCTTTTTTTGTTTATGCAAGTACTTTGTCTTTTAAAACTTTATTGTTTAAAAGTGTGGATTGATAGCTTCCAAGGAAGCTCATGCTTCTTATATCTAGCTTTCTAGGTAATCCACCCTACTATATAGCTAATAAAACCATTTTTATGAGTGATTTCTTATATGTAGGTCATTCCTCCCAAGACAAAGAGGAGCATCTACAATTATCTAGATCAAACATGCATACAACATATCAAGTTTTTCTACCATACCATTCTTGATTTTATTTTTCTCTTCCTTTCAAGAACATAAGTGAAATTTCTCTAAAATAATTGGGGTTGTATAATAACAAGTGAAGTAGATATGGGCAATAAAGATACTATTTTGGATGAATTTATAAGATGGAAATCACTTAGACTCTAAACTAGGGGAGGGTGGGGATTGAACACCTTTGGGTTGCTTAACTGCATGACTAGACTCCAAGATGGAAATTTGGGCTTATGATTTTATTACACAATGTGCATTATGGATTGAGGATTGAAAGGAGGTATGTGTAGTTGAGGTGGTGTTTATTTTTTATCTTTTAGTGTTTGGTAAAAAAATTTATCTTTAGCTTCAATCTGCCTAGCAAGGGAGGCTTTAAATTAGATCTTGATTTATAATGGTGGTTAGCTATTTCATCACATATTTTCATTTCCTCCTAGACTCTCCCTTGGATGGATTTCCATGAGGATAAGGATGAAAGGAATTGGTGAGAACTATGATGATGTTGAAACTCTTTTGGTCAGGGATTATGGGTGGTAATTTAAAGCTCACCATGGAGCTATCATGGGGTGAATGAGGGAAAGAAGGATGGCTAATGAGGCGTTTGATGTCTTCATAAGCTATCAGATTCTCCTCAATCTTGGAGATGAGTCCATAAATTTCAATCATATCACTAATGTTTCTATAATAACCTCTCCTAATGAAATACATCGACTCCTCCTTTGTCTATTGCACTAAATTCCCATCTCCTCTAATGACAAGCTTTGGAATTTTTTGCCCATACCCCTTCAACGTATCAATGTTTATCATATTCCTCTCCTAGTCTAATAGATATTTTTTAAGGATATATATATATATATATATATATATATATATATATAATGGCTTAGGGTATAAGTAGGTTGTTTAGGAATGCCATGCAACTACCATGACTGATCAAGAGGGTAACTAGGCTGTAGAGGGGTTAGATGAGACTCATAGAAGGTTTGATAGGAATGAGTGGATTACTGGTAGGATTAATTTGGTTGATGATATGTCTGACCAACCTAATTAAGATATAATTATACCCTAAATCCAACCATAGAGACTTAAGAAAGAGAAAAAATAAATATAAAACTTGCTTGAAGGCTTACTTGGATTACTATGACTAGTTGAAATATTGGAGTCACCATTAATGTTTACACACATGCCTCCAAAGGATGACTAAAATAAGAGAACACCAAAACTCTTCACTTAGTGCATAATAAAAATTGTCCCACTAGGCATGCCAAAATTGTTATAGGTCTAGATTGCACCCTAGATGAGCAGGGGATTATTCAAGTCCTCTACCCAAACCTAGTCCAACATGAGAATGACCCTAGGCTATGGGTTACCTAATATTGGGTCATACCTATAATATGTTTAATGAGGCTATATCCTCTGACGTATCAATTATCTCATTTACACTAAAACCTACTAATGATGGGGTGAAAAGGGAGAGAAAGATAACTAAAAGGGAAATCTAACCTATGTTGGTGATATACCTAAATTGATTGTTCATCCACTCTGTTTGGACTTCTAAAAAAACTAATGAGACAAGCAAAAGATTGAATATACAACTCCAAATGTTTGTTATGAATTAGTACTTCATGGAGAGGTTTAACAAGTGATAAAAACATAAGGGAAGTGATGAAAAGGCTTGATTTAAAGTACTAACCAGTTAATGTATCCACATGCTAGATTCAATCAAATTACATTAAACACTAAACATGACCTACATAACAAGATGAACTAGTATCTAGGTGAGATCAGAACTTGACAAGGGAGAGATTTCTACCACATATGTGAATCAACTAACATGAACACACTATACTAGAATAATGAAATATAAAATAGTCATCTATTGATCTCAAGAGGTTATAAAGATCAATCTTGGTAAATTCTATTCATACCCAAGAGACATATCCATTTCAAGGCTTAGAAGCCTATATATATAGCATAATTGGAATGAGAGATATGGGGAACATGCATGGGATAATGGAGAAGGAGTCATTAATGATCAAAAAATGTGGTGGTAGTTTATTGCTTATTTTTGTATGCATGACTTATTCTAATCAAGATTAATCTTTTATCAATAATCTAACCTTCCTTTGTTCAAATGGTCTTTAATTTCCTCTCATTGGCTGATAGATACAATAGAATACAAGGGTTTGTTTTGAATAATGACTCACGAATAAGTCTATTGGAGAAAATATATATAATATCTAAACACAATTGATACTATAAACACTCCTCTAACCACTAGATCTATTTATTTTAACCTGCCATGCCACCATCCACTTGCTTTCACTATAAGGGCAAGTCCTCACATATTTGATCCTGATAGAGCCATATCCATGTTTTTTTAAGCGGTGGTAGGTACCTACTTGTTGAGGATATGGCCATATTGGAAGATTAGACAATTTTTCATATCTTGTTTATATTTTCACATAATCCAAACCTGAACATAGGTTTACTATAGATGAAAACCAATCTAATTTATTTATTTTCATATAGTCATTATTGCAATAGAGATATACAAGTTGTTTGATCTCATTTCAAAAACTAGTTGCCACTCTTGGATCTATATTAGGCCTAAAAATACCTATTTATACCTTTGAGCATCATGTAAATAAATAACTCATCATATACACATATTATTTAAATAAATAGAAAACATAGTCATATAATAATACTTCAAATTTGGAACATGGGGTCAATAGATTCTAAATCTTCAACCAGAGGTCTTGAGCTTTAATGACATCAAAATCTTATCATTAATCATTTTAACTATATGACTACATCTATTTATGAAATTTTATTGATATTTAAGTGAAATGGGATGATCCTTACATGACTTGCTTATGTTTCAATCTAGGTTATAATTATTCTCCATTGAAGTACCTTAGCTTTTGAATTTTAATTTTATCCATCAATCTTGATTTGAGCTCCCTAAAATGTGCCATCTGGTAGATCTTCATTCATCTTCAATATCCTACTGACTTCTTGACCTTACTCACACCATTGATATTTCTCTATATGAATGAACATGCACCATAGATCTCATGTTAGTTTAACATGCTTAAGACACTTGTCACCCATGCATTTATCTTTGAGATTTGCTAACCTTTTCACCCATCACTTGACATTAGATCTAATTTATACAATGGATTGTGCACCATCAATTTTCTTGGTCCCACTAGCTTTATCAATCACCACATAGTATTATATCTTTATTTAGGTAACTAATATCTTGACACTTATCATTGACTTATTTAATCTTGGGTTGATTGACCTTTTTACTTGATGCTCACTATTGATCTTCAATCTATGATTGATTATACACTATTGGATCTATCTGGGCCCACTGACTCTATACTGACTTACACACCATTATATCTATACTTGAGATCCCACAATATTGAAATGTATCAACTTTATGTTTAACCCAGGAACACTTGAATTTAAATGGCTATTTTGCACAGCTTAAACTTGATGTTTATGTACATGTATATATTATTTGTTTAAATTTAAAGCTTTATATCTTGAGATAGAAAGATCATCAAGATAAAAAAAATTGTAGAGGATGATCTAGGAATGAAATACATCATGTCCATGTAATATTTAGGCTCTAAGAGGCCTCCTAAGTGAACTTATTAAATTTACAATCAAGTTAACCCATTCATTTTTACATGACATGCCATGACGGTCTAGTCTCTTTATAGTTATGCAAGTCATTTTTTTATCATCCAATTCATAAATAACTCTATCCATCTTGACCAAAATAGGAAAAGAAAATTGCATATGGGCCAAAATTGGCTAACAATATCTACAATAATTCTTAAATTATCATAGAAATTTGATATCTAATTTAGAATCATCTCAAGATAAATATATTTATGATTAACATTTCACATATATGGCTACATTTTAATTAGATATTATGATACAAGGATGAACATTAATTCCTCCACTTTATCCTCCACATCTTATATGTCTTTGATCCATGATAACAATAGGGGTATATGACTTACACCAACTCCCACCACATAGACCATGCCATCACATCTTGTACACATTATACCTTGACACACATTGCATTTTTTTTAGTCTATCCATTTTTTGAAAATTTTAAACCATAAATCTTTGGATTCATTTTTAAATATTAAAAAAATTAAGATATACCAAGAAAATAAAATAATAAAAAAATATCAAAATATTAAAAAATCCAAAAAATCCAAAATTAAGACCTAAGCATGACATGATGGATAATTAAAAAATTTATGTATGTTATTTATCACATGTATCATTTATGGAATATTATTTACATACAAAAATGTATTTCATGATATATAAGTGCTATGTAGAACATGTAGGTTACACATGGACATACAAATGTTGGTTTACCTCTACCTAGTAGACACATTGGGGCATCTTATTCCATGAGTTTCACTATTAAAGCTTATATATTTCCATAGTATCTATACCATTTTGAGCCACCCATATTAATTACACATACATATATAGTTACTCATTTCTTACACAGTGATATATGATATGCCATTTTAGTATGACATGATATTAATACATATGGATGGTGTAGACTAGTCCTTTTTTATGCTCCATTGATCTTGTTACTCTTTTACCTGATATATTACTTTGTGTGTGGCCCTTGGGTTTTATTAGTGTTAAATCCATTATTGTCACTTTTTTATGAATTTTATAATATCTTCCTACATTTTTAATTTTCCCTTGATTGTTGTGACATATTATTTACCTTGTATGTGTCCCTTTTTGGCATATATGTGATATTTAGCACTTATGTTTGATAACACTAAATATTTACATGATCTATATCATCACTATTTCTATGTAGTTTTATTCAAAGATACTTATATTATATGATTAATTAATATACCTATCTAGACATGACACTTACATGACATGCATTCCATTTGTTGCATGCATGCCTTGATTGATACATACAATGATACTCTAAAATATTTTACACATGGTCAAATGATAATACATGATGCTATTTTTATACATGACATGATACATATCATTCTTATTTTGAGATGAGTATTACAAGATGTATTCCCTCATCTAAAAATGGGTCAATACATTGGGATTATCTTAGAGACATAAGCCTCAATAACCAAAACATTAGAGCAAAGTACATGTTTCGAATTTTTCAAAGATTTAGATAGTTTTTTTTAGATATAAGACATACATTGACACATTGATATAGAATACATGGGTTTATTACATGCATATTCATTTAATTTTTAAAAAATTGAGTAAAAATTCATAAACACTTGAATTCACATACATGGGCATATGCATAATAGTTTACAAGAATAGAATTTTAGATTTATACATTCACTTACATTTGGGATACAATTTCTAAAATTAGAAAATAGATTCAGGGGGCATGATACTAATTCATGCACATATACAACATAATTTAAGTTGATTGTAAAATGGTTTTCATCCCAATCCACACTTATCAAAATCTACGTACATGATGGGGGCATGAAATTTTTTTATTCCTTTGTGGTTATGCTTTGTTGTTTTTTATTGAATTAGAGAAAAACGTACATTTGAATCTATAAGCCATATGTGGTGGCTGAATTTGTTTTGAGTGAAATTTTCCTAGTCAATTATCTTATTTAATTGCATAATGTTTTATTTTTTATTTGAATCTAGCTTCATGGTTATTGTTGGAGATTCTAGGTTTCACCCTAGTTGAGGAAAGGAGTGTTCATATCTAAACCTCAAACCTAGTCCAACATGGGATTTACCTAAGACTATGGGTAGCCTAGTTTGTAGGTCACATCTCTAAATTTTTTGGGGAAAAATCCCCTAATTTGATAATTCAATTCTCTCTAAGACCTAAACTTATCACAAGGAAAATGGAAATAGGTATGAAAAATAATGCAAGAATCTACTCTAGGTAGTGATGTACCAATTGATGAAGGATCCACTCTTAATCATTCCTTTTGAAGCTTACTGATGAACCTGATGAAGAAAATGATTGATTAGGATTCTTGATGGTGGCTTAGAATGAATATTTTTTATGAAGGTTGGATAGTATTCTAAAACTTTAATGGTAGAGGGCATATGTATGCTTAAGACATAATAAACTCATGACACTTAAAGAAAACCCCTACTACTAACACTTCACATAACCTATAATAAACTCAAACTTGAAGTTAGGTACATGAAAGGACCTATAGATGATGATCTAATGTATATGTTTTGAAAATCAAACTCCCATAAAGTAAACAAACATTCAAAAAGATTCTAAAACTTTCTTATTGTTAACTAAATTTGACCCTATAAGTCAAATTGGGACCCCTATAGGTAAAAAATTTATTTTTAGATGTTTGAGGGTCTAATATATATTTTAATAATGTGTATTATAGGTCATTTAATGTTATTTAATGACATATTATCCTTGGTCATTAGTCTTTTAGTCCTTATATCATTTTGAGTCATTTTGTGGGTCAAAATAGGGCATTAAATGAGTTATAGAGAATCTTAAGGAAATGTAAAGGTGTTAAAAGGTTATGTCATGTGACATGTGTCCTAGAATGTCTTAGTTAATTGTTTATAATTGAAAGTGGTAGGTGCTTTAGAATAAAGAGTATTTTTCTTGGGAAAAGAGAAGAATTTAGCACTTTATGACCCATGGGGAAGTGTGCCACATGAGGTAAGGTCATGAGATGACTCTTTAGCTTCTTAAAATCTATTTACAATATTGAATTACTTTTTAAGTTTCAAATTTGGGCTAAAACCATTCTACCCCTTTTTCACCCTTCTAGATATATAGAAGTAATCAATAAGTTCATACTTGGTACAGTTAGTTGGAGAAATTCTAGGTAAAACACCTTTGGGAGATGAAAGTACACTTAGAGAGATTAATTTCCATAACAATATTTTGAATAATTGTGGCTTGTGCTTTATGAACAATCCTCATGAAGTTGAATGTGTTTTTCTACTTGCTAATCTATGTACCTTATAGGTTTTGCCTTGGTTTGAGTATTTCTATATAATCTAGTTATTGAGATGGTTTATAGATGATGTTGAATATATCCCCTCATGTTCCACATAATTTATTTCATGTTTAAAGGTGTTTTTATGATCCAAGTGTCTTAAGTTTCAAGATAAAGCACCATTCTATGTTGTAGGTAGATTCTCACTATTGATAAGATTTTTATGTTTTGATAGTGGTTTCAGAGGGTGTATATAGGTTCACCACCATGTCTTAATGATATTTTGATCACATTTACTTCATGTTTAGTTTCATAAAATCATGCTTAGATCCAAATTTCAGTTCATGGTCATACTCAGCCAGCTCCCATATATTCTTTAGCATTAGTCATGACATTTAAAGGTTATAAGGACATCCATAAGTGTGATGAAGGTTTTAGAGATATGGTATATCCTCTTATAACATTAAATAATGAAGTGAGATTTCAAATAGTGAATAAAATATTATTGTAGTCATACAACATACTCACTATCTACCTGCATACTTGAAAACATGCACCTACATGTGCCCTCATAGGACCAAACATGTTAAAAATCAAGTTTAGAGCTGATCAAGGTCTTTGATAATGTAAAGGATCTATTTTCAATCCTTTAGATAGTAATAAAACTCATAAAATGGTTAATAAATACACATTTTCCATACGAGGAAAATGTGAAGGTGTCAAAAGGTTATGTCACATGCCATGTGTCCTATTATTTCCTAGGTAACTATTTCTAACTGAAAGTGGTAGGTGGTTTAGAAGAAAGAGTAATTTTCTTAAGAAAAGAGAAAAATTCAGCACTTGTACATCCCATGGGGAAGTGTGCCACATGGTGTAAGGTCATGATATGACTCTTCATATTCCTCAAATACATTTCCATGCTTGAAGTACTTTAGAAGTGTCAAATTTGGGATAAAACCATTCTATTCCTTTTTCACACTTCTAGAATGGAAAAGTGATTAACAGGTTCATACTTGGTATGGTTAGTTGGAGAAATTATAGGCCAAACACATTTGGGAGGTGAAATTAAACTTAGAGAGATTCATTTCCATAATAAGAGTTTGAAGAATGGTGTCATGTGCTTTATGAACCATCCTCATGAAGTTGATTATGTTTTTCTACTTGTTAATTTGTGTACTCTATAGGTTTTGCCTTGATTTGAGTAGTTCCATACAATCTAATTGTTGATAGGGTTTCAAAATTATTTGTAATATATTCCCTCATTTTTCCCATGCTTTTTTTCATGTTTAAAGGTGTATGGATGAGCCAAGTATCTTATGTTGTAGGAGAAAACACCATTAGGTTATAGGTAGATTTTCATTTTTTGTAAGATTTTCAAGTTTTGATAGTGGTTTCAGAGGGTTTATATAGGTTCATCACCATGTATAAACTATATATTTATCACCTTACTTCATTTTTAGTCTCATAAAATCATGCTTGAACTTAAATTTCAATCCATGGTCATACTCAGTTAACTCTCATCTACTCTTCAGCCTTAGTCATGACTTGTAAAGGTTTTGAGGACATCCATAGAAGTGTGATGATGGTTTAAGAGATGTGTTATATCCTATTATAACATGAAATAGTGAGGTGAGTTTTAAAAATTTTAATAAAATGCTATGGTAGTCATACAACATACTCATTATCTACCTACATACATGAAAACATGCACCTATAGGTGCCCTCACAAGACCAAGCATGTTGAAAATAAAACTTGGAGATGATCAAGGTCCTTTATAATGTAAATTCAATCTTTTAAATCCTTGGGATAAGACTAAAACTCAAAAAATTGTCTATAAATTCACATTATCCATACTTGTACTTATTGTTTGCCATGAAAGTGCACCTATAGGTGCTTGTAAGAGAATGGGTCACATTGAGAATAAAGGTTATAAGACCTATGTAAATACCTCCATGGTTTCAATCATGAATTTTAATATATTTAAATGAATAAAATATAATAAATTCACCATACATCATGTATTGTTTGTAAAATACTTACATTGTTGCCTATGTATGCAAATATCCACCTATAGGTGGCCTTTATACAGATTGGAAGTATTATATGAAGGTGTAAAAAAATGTAGTGAATCCCTAATTTATGATTCTAATGCACTTATTAATAATGTTAGACTCATGAGGAAGGATATTATGACAAATTCAATTATGGATCACCTTCCAACTATCCAATAACAGTGTACAGGGCCTTTTCCCTGAAGGGGTAAAATAGAGCACTTAGCTCTTTTAAAGGGGTCTTGTGACAATGCTATATTGAATATTGATTACTCCTATTGCACTCATTATATATAATATATATATTAGATATACTTTTCAAAAATTTTAAGTCTAATGAGTGGTTAAAGATGATTATTAGGGGCCCTCAAAGTTGCTATTGGAAAACTAAATTTCTTCACTACCATCTATAAGATTTTGAACCTCAAAGGAGCTCCACTTCCCAAGGTATAAATTCCAAGTATATTATCATGTTTTAAGATTTATACCAAGTTTAAAAATAAAATAGATGAGTTATATGAGGCCTAAATTAAATGTCATGGTTAGATGTTCATCTACAGGTGTATAATGACCTAGAGAAGGCCACCTACAACCTGCCTTTAGGTGCTTATAGGGTTCTTAAAGTGAATTTGAAGGGTAATAGGCCTATAGACACAAGAATATAATATTAAATGTTTAATATAGTTTTTATATATCTATAAAATATAATAACATGTTTTAAAATGCAAAATCTACACATACAGGTCCCTTTACCTTAGGAAATCAACTACTATTGAGTATTATAGGCAATGAGTAAGAAGTAGTACTTTCAATGATAATTATGCTACCCAAGGTGAAAAAATGGGTCCAAATCCTTGTTAAATTATCATGGACACTTAAATAATTGTTTTAAATCATTTAATTCAATACTTAAACATGCATGGACAAGTACTGGTATAGTTCCCTAAAGCGAGCACACTTAGAAAATACACATAATCTATAGAGCCTAGGGGCATGTGAAGAGGTAAATGAAAATATAGGATGATAAATGTATTTATAGTTAAAAAATAATGATTTATATGATTAAATATGACCCTATATAATTAAAATCATTCATAAGTGAAGGGTTTAAATGATGCATAACATAGTCTACATGAATCTTGTGTGCACAACCTATTTCGTAAAGGCCTACCTTGGAAATTGAAGAGTTTTTGGGATAAAATAATATGATAAAAGGATTATTTTTTATTTTTTATTTCATAAATAATTTAATAAGTCCCTAAAATATCCTTTTTTTTGAAATAGTAGGGGAGGTACCCTATATTTTGTCTCAGACAAAGGGTACCTCTCCTTAGGTGAAATTGGCATATTTTGGGGAAAATGTGACAAAGGATGGACTAGAGGCTATAGATAAATTAAAATGGGGATTAAAAAATTGGATAACACATATTAAAACATAATAATACAAGCAGGAAAGGGTTAAAATTAATAGGTGGTCCCAAACCCTTAAGTTTGCAAGCAGGCTTGTTAAACATTGTTTAGGCCTAAGGCCAAATGGAGAACCATTTTTATTTATAGTATGGAGTGATAATTATAAAATATAGAGGCATGTTTATGGGGTCACTAAATATTATTTAAATCTTTTATAATGCATATGAATACAATGGGATGGCCTAAACCATAGGTGTTATAACAGGTTTCTTAGGCAATGATTAAGTATAGTACCCAAATAAGAGGTCATTTTCATTTCTAGATGTAGATGAGAATTCCAACCTATTGTATCATGTTTATAAGTAAAATTTAGGATTTTTAAAAGTTTCAAACGTGTAGATAAATATTAAATAAGAAATTTTTGAACTCAAAACCAACTCAAGCCTATGCAAATTGGAGAAAGGAACTTGATAGGCGAAGTTGAAGTGCTCACATATTTCATGAGACTTTGAATGGGGGATAAATAAATTTATAGGTGATAATAGGGGCACTAAAAAACATTATTTTGTAATTTTTTTTAGGTTGAATGTCAAGTTACTATGAACAAAGTCTAAAAGGTCAAAATAGGCTAAAACCCTTACAAACCCTTGCTAGTGACTAGTTTTAGGAAATGAGGTTGGAAAACTGATATAATGAAATAATTTTCATATGGTTATGATTTAAAATTGTATGATAATATCTCAATAAAATCCCCATTCTTTTGTACTGTACAAAATTGTAGGGGCATTGTACAAAATAGGGTACTTTTGACTATTTTATGTATTGTGTAGGTTCTAAGAGGTTTCAAGAGATTAAAATAACATGGGAGGGAATATTAGGACTTAATATAACTCCCCATGTCAATTTAATGTATTGTAACAAATCTTAAGTGCCTCAACTATCTAATTCATCTCAACTAGTCAAAACTAGCATAGTGACCAAGCTAGTGAGAAGGGTGGAAAACATCAAGTGAGCTAACTTTAAGGTGAGAATGATTCCTGTAAGGACATGGAGGGTATTAAAAAAACTAATACACTCCTTACAATGTATTTTCATGGAAAATTTATGCCCTTTTTGAGGGAAAATGTGCAATGTTCATGAAGGAAGAGTTTTTTAGACTGTAGATGGTGATAGCTCATTTACAGATAATGTTAGATGACAAGGAATAAAAAAATACATGAAGAGACATTTTTTAACCATTACCATTTATTAAAATCATTATAATTGTCCCTATTTAGTTTTGGGATGTTCAAATAGGGCTAATCATGAAGGCAATTTTTCTGAGCCAAGAAATTTCATGTCACTTTTCATGAGTTTTATGCCTTGTATGGACACTTGGGATTCCTAACCTTGCATGGTTCATCTCAAGTCATATTATAATTAAAAATTAAATAATTATATCATATTTATAATTTTACTTATGGCTTTTGGACTTCTCTCTTCTCCTCTCTCTCTCTCTCTCTCAAGTTCATAAGAACTAGCCATTTTGGCCATTGTAACTTATGCTCCATCTATGTATGGTGAAGTTTTTCTCATATTCATACCATTTTATCAATAATAATACTGATTTTTACCTCTTCATGACTTTTCATAGTGTTTTAAAATTGGATAATTGATATTTATTAGTGATAACTATGATTTCCTTAGCATGTTGTCTCATTCTTTCATCCTATTTGCAGTTAGAAAGCTTCTTTTTGTAGGGCATGTGAAGTGTTCTAGGAAGTGTCAAGGTTTAGTGAGTTATTATATTAAATAGTGCCATTCAAGGCCTCTTATCTATTCCTCCTAGCCTAAACATTCATCCATAACATCATAATGTAATATTGATGTGAGAAGATGCATATTAGAGAAGTGTATGTTTGGTTAGTCTCTTGGTTTCATGTGTAACATGTAGCTAGTTAGAAGTCATCAACTTATTTGGTGTATCACCTCACTTAGGATAATTTTATTTCAGTTTTATCTCTCCCTTTACCCCCCAAAGTTTAGGTGTAGTAGTAATCCAAAGTGGTACATTAAGGGAGCTATCCCTACCTAGAGATTCACCTCATCCTTAGGCTACCCACAAGCCTAGAGGTGTTTTAATTATACCACTTGTATGATGAGAGATAATACATCTCCTCAAAGGGTACATATTCAAGTGACAACACTTATATTGATTTAAAAGAGTTTACAAGGCAATTTCGACAAAGCTTTGTTATACCTAGTTCAGGAATTCCAAATCAAGAGCTCAATGCCTACTTAAATAGAGAATTTGGAAGAGAAGAGAGATAAATTAAAGAATGGGAGAGGCCATGAATGAGACCAATGTGGTGTTTGGTATTAATAATAGATATATTCATCATCCTCATGAATTTATGTGTAATAATGAGTCTATTTTGGCATTGTGGGGGTTGTAACTCCTTTAATTTTGACCATTTCCAAAATAGATCAATATTCCCTCCTTTGGTAGTTATGTAATTTACATGGGGTGTGAATAAGTCTCCTTAAGGCATTGAGTAACCTCCCCTTAAATATACATGTTGGATGGTTCATGAAACTACCTTTGACCTATCATAGTGGCCTCCATTTTTGTGTGTGCTCACATAAGTGATAGTTACAATTCTTGGATATGGGAAATCAATTATCTCATTCCACCCTTTGCTTACTAGACTCTTCCATCTACAAGATAAGTAGGCCTATGTTTCTTTTTCTCTAATTTCCTATTCATACCCACTATTTGGGTCATCAAACAGTTGAATTTAGGCTTCAAATTCACTTATGAGACTTAGATAATCCTTAGATAACATATATCACATCATAATTGAGATCTTTCAAGGGTTATTTACATACAAACACACATTAGCCTTAAATTACTAGGTTAATTAGACTAACTCACAAATTAGTAGTTTAGATAGAGATGATAAGGACACTTATATTCAATTTCATGAGCCATATTGACATTTAATGAATATACAAGTCCTAAGCTTACTCTTCCCATGGTTTAGAAATACTCCTTAGGCTCTGTAACACAATCTATGTCTAAAACCTTGAAAATTTACTTCTTTAGGAGATGTCCATACAATTTTTGTACCATCCAAAGCTATATACATGATCCCTTATAATTTGATATAATGATCCAAGTATCAAATAAGAAAATTATATGCATGATAATTCATTTTTTCCTAAACCTCTCTAGATGGGTCACTATTAGGGTTTAAGGGAGGTTTAGGTGTGTTTGGGGATCTTAAGAGTGGTTCATGGAAATTAGAGCTTATATTTCTAAACTAGTTACACCAATTTCAAGCCAATAAATCATCTCACCTTCCATGAATAGTTTTACTCTCCATGCATAACACTCAAGATGTGGTGAACACTTAAAGATACCCCTTGTGGGAAGAAATTGCTCTTTGAATGACCTATGTATGCTTATAGGTGGAATGGACTATTGTAGTGGCCTCTTCAAGGCCTAAATTAGCCTAAATGGATTTAAAACAATGTAATGGTCTCTCCCAAGAAGATTAAAAACATTCTAACACTTCAAGCTATACTTTGATTCACCCTTTCCTAACATAGTGATTATAGAGGCTAAGGGTTGGTCTATCTACAAACCTAAGCCATGAACATTAGCCTAAAACTGAAGGTTTCAAGGCATTATTTCATCATATATTACATGAACATTACTTTTAGAAACCTCATGGAGTGGCATCATTAGTTTGGTTTCACCATTTGACCTTTATTAGATGTATGGAACCATACATTTCAACATCTACACCTATTTATTTGATGAACTAGTCTTGAAGGTCAACATGGAGACTACCAAGAGGTTTTATTAGATGCTTTAGGAACCATTCTCCTTTTTCCAAATGATTTTGCACATAAATGTTTGTTGTACCCTTGTTCTTGAGCTCAAAATATCATCTTTAGGCCCATTCTATAAAATGTTACCCCTACACATGCCAACCAAGGGGTCATTTTGGTGCTCAGAGGACCTTGTGAGACATTAAAGGTAATTTCATGATCAAACTCTCTCATCTGGAGGGGTTTTGAGTTCAAATTACACCATAAATTCAATTTTAGGGTTTGTGTAAGGTTTGAGATATCCACCATATTAACAATGGTTCATAGAGTATGAACATACAAACCTAAAAAAAGTGACATGTATGTTTATGGAATTGACCCTGCTATGTACCTAGGGATATGATATATTGATGTATATGGGTTGATGGAGATGCTAACATGTGGCACACATCCCCTTAGTTAGTTATATGGGTACAATATATTAGGATAATAGAGTAACTTGTGGAAGTAGTACATTGGGTAATGGTAGGCCTACATTGGGATTAGGAGGTTACCCATCCATGGGTTAGATAGATGTATATATATAGGAGATGATTATCATGGTAAAGATATCAAGTAAGCATTGAGTCTTCTATTATAAGAGGATATTGGAGGTTGTCCCCTCAAGAGACATTGTGGATTTATTACTTCCTAAAGGAGTATTATATGGTGTTTCCCTACCTTAAGGGTATTTCTGCATATATTGAATATGAAGATCTTATCAAGTGGTATCAGAGCTTTGATTTGGGCAATTTGTGGAGTGAAACCCTAGTTTTTTTTGTATCGTCAATAAATTTTTATTGGTTTCAAATTTTTCCACAAATTTTTTTCCTAGATATGGATAATATTTCAAATAAGTCATAGTAAAAAAATATAGATTTTTTAATTCATTTTGAAGGAGTTATTTCTATGTTAGGGTTTATAATAATTTTTCTATATCTTCCAAAATATAGGGAATTTTTATTCTAAATTTTTATTGGAGATGTAAGAAGATATAAGATAAGCATAGTCAAAATTTCAAAATTTTTTGAGTTTCTTGAAGTGATTTATTGTGATTTTATGGATCAATTTTGACATTTTAGGGTTTCATGAACCTTAATTTTTTTTGTGGATCATGGAGTTGCAAAAATTTTTAGGGGAAGATGATATTGATGCTATAGAATGGTGTCTACATTTGGAGAATCATTTTACAAAAACTTTTGGGCAAAGATGATTACTTCCTTTTTTATCTGGGCCTGCACTACATTGGTTTGATCAATTGAGCTGTACAAAAAGGTTTTCTTCATGGAAAGAAATGCAACAGATCTTTTTAGATCATTGGGATATAAAATAAGAAGTAGAAAAAGAAGAAGTAGTAGTAGCAGAAGAAATAGAAGAATCAATATAAGAACAAGAAGAAGAAGTAGAAGAAGTAATAGAAGAAGAAGTAGATGAAGAAGAAGGAAAAGGTAGAAGAGGTAGAAGTAAAGGTGGATAATGTCAAAGTATTAGAAAAGGTTGAGGTATATAGACACCCACATCATCATGAGAGGAAACAATCATGGAACCAAGTGAGGAAGTGTCATAACAATAATCATTTTGTCTATATAGGAAATCAAATTTCTAATCTTTTTGGATATGCATGGAATCTAAAGAAAAAAAACTATGGCACATGGAATGAATGGGGAAATCACTATGACTATGCATGGAAGAATACCTACTATGGTCATGGTTGGAATCAGAGTAGTGCAATGGAATATTGTACATGGAATAAAAAGAGGAATAATTATGCTTAGACACCAAATTAGTATAATTATGGTCATGAACAAAATTAGAGGAGCACAATGGATTTTGGACACAAGATTGGAGAGATATCACCTGCCAAGATCATATATGGATGGTTAGATGATTGAGATTAGAGACAAGTGTGCAATGATTTGAAGCACACTCATTATTTAGTTTCTTCTTATGTTTCAAGGATGAAACATGTCAAAGAGGGAAGTAATGCTATGTACCTAGGGATATGATATATTGATGTATATTGGTTGATAGCGATGCCAACATGTGGCACACATCCCCTTAGTTATATGGGTACAATATATTAGGATAATAAAGTAACTTGTGGAAGTAGTACATTAGGTAATGGTAAACCTACATTGGGATTAGGAGGTTACCCATTCATGGGTTAGATAGATGTATATATATAGGAGATGATTATCATGGTAAAGATATCAAGTAATTATTGAGTCTTATATTGTAAGAGGATATTGGAGGTTGTCCCCTCGAAGAGACATTATAGAGTTATTCCTTCCTAAAGGAGTATTATATGGTGTTTCCATACCTTAAGGGTATTTATTTATATATTTAATATCAAGATATTATCAAACCCCCTCATCTCTCATTAATAGGCTAGGTTCCCATGTAGAGGGTTCTTGGAGATATGAACATCAAAAGATGAGGTTAGGGTTGCTTGTAGGTAATTTTGGGAACTTATTTTCTTAACATTCATTCATAAATCCTAGACACCAATTTTGAATCAATATTTCATGGATCTTTATTCCATATGGAGACTTAAACTTCCATATGATCTTGGGCTTTGAGCATTCATGTGGTGGAGTAGGTGATCATTTGAAGATGTTCATCAAACTACCTATGTGTATATGGATTGGCTCGAGCAAGGTTTTAGGACACTTAGATAAATTTTGTCACATATTGGCACTTGAGACCCATTTTTTGGTCTTAAATTCAATCAAAAATCTTATATTATCCATTAAAATAGTCATAATAGCTTGATGGAACCTCAAAATGTCACTATGGTTTGTTTGCAAGCCTGTGTGCCTAATTATGTTAACCCATCTCCAAGGCTCTTGAGTGAAAATATAGGTTTTATACATTATTATGGGGTTTTAGGGACCATAAAAGTCATTAATCTTATAAAAAATACCTTATGTTGTGGTTTCATATTGTTTGTAAACCTCATATAGTATGGGTTCACCTTTAACTCACTGAGTGACTATAATAGACAAGCCTTAGTTTGAGACAAAATAGTTGGTATACCTACTATTATTATAGACAAATTAAACATGTAGAATATTTAATAGGTCATGAAAACCATTTTTACCAATTTTGGGGGATTTTTTATGCTTGGAAGGGTCCCATACTACCATTTTTGTCAAAACTAGCTCCAAACTATAGACTGACTATGCATTCAAGCATGCAAATTCTGAATATGGCCTGTAGCATTACCTCTAAAGATGTTTATGACCATGGGGTTGTTTATCATGTTATTATAATGACTATCATTCCTAGGTGATAGTTTTCCAATACCATTCTTACATATCCTATTCTTCACTCAAATTTAAGTCCCTCAATTGCATATGATTGTGTGGTCTCATGACTCTATTAGTGTCATTCTATCTCCTCAATCGTAGTGGCCATCAAGTTTGAAATATTGATAATATGAACCTTATTCCCCATTGTATGTATTTTTCCCCTTAACTCATATAAGATAGAAACCCTAATGTAGGTTATTGATATCACATGTGACCATCTACCAGGATGATTATTTGTAGGGTTCTATTACTAGGCTTGTATAGGTTGAAGGTGGCTTGTAGGGTGTTTAAAATTATGTCATGAGAAGATTATCTCATAATTAAAACTTTTATATTACACATTCCATGATACTCATATCAACCTTAATGCCCTAGATGGTCCACATAGTGCCTCTTAGGACCTTGCTATAGTAAACTTAAAGACTGGCTATAAGTACACATTTTACAATCTTATATTGCTATATGACCATATAGGTCCAATACCTAGTGGTCTCAATTCTCCTAATAGTTATAATGAAGTATGTAGGTAACTTTGACATAATAAAACCTTGGAAGAAAGGGGAATGAATGAAGTATAATGATATTAAAGACATATGGAGTGGGATGAACATGGAAATAGGGGGTAATATAGTGCAATGGTAGTGAAAACATAGTGAACCAACAAAAATGTGGAAATGATATGAAATGGAGACAATAATCCCTCTAATGCTAATAAAAATTAACCCTACATACCTTCCAATGCATACTTAAGCAAATATGGAAGTTTGGGGGAAGAAGTGAGGTATATGTGGTCTCAAAATGAAACCTTAGACACTCATTTCACAAAAAACCTTAAACCTTGCTAAAAGATGATTGAGTGACTTGGAGATAAATAAGGTGGTATTTAGGCTTATGGAGTCATTATGTGGGTCAAAAGTTTTTTCTCAAGGGTATTAAGGTGATCCATCATCACTCTAACATTTATTTCATATCTTTTGGGTTATGTTGGAACTCTATAGGTGATTTTGAACCATACACTATCTTGTCATACACTAACTTTTACATATGTACAAAACTTATTTTATTGAGGTTTTTTGAGGCAACAAGGGGAGTAATTAACTTTCAATATGAGAAATAAGATATTGAGATCCTTTAAACACCCTTTTTAACTCTTCAACCCTACCTGTAATCTTTGATGAAGGCATCAAAACTTTGTTATTTTCAAAAAATTATCTCTAGGTCACACATATGAACCAACCTTAGAGATTTGAAATTTATATAAGATCACACATGTGAGTCAAGTACTAAGTGTCCCATGGAAGGATTATTGAAGACTTGAGGAAATATGATCTAGGATTAGTTTAAGTAGACAAAGCAAATTCCTCTAAAGATCATTTATCTTAAATGAGCCTATGTAAACTAGAGGGGCATAAAATTTACTTAACTTCTTAAGGAATGTTCATAAAGGATAGGAAGACAATCCCCAGATGAATGCCCATGGATGGAATCAACCTTAGTCTAATTTAAATGGATAAGAGCTTGGGCCCCTACTTTTTATCCTTTGTATCATATGAATACAAACCTGAAGGGTCCTCTAAACATAATAATGAGGTCAAAGGAGATATGAAATGGTTTTGATATCCGATAGAGTTTCTAAGCATTTTTTTCTTCACCATTTGATCTCTATGACCTCCCTCTACAAAATAATGTCTCTGTTTGGCTTGCTTTGTAAAGTATGGATCCTTAATATTAAATAAACTCCTAAAAACTATCATTTGTCATACAAATTTTCCTTATTTTAGACATAAAATGTTTTTATCAAGTTTTTAGGAGGGAAAATTAGGGGAAACAACACTTTGAACTTGGTTGTATGAACTAGGGGAGTTGAAAAGTCATAATTTAGAATGTCTGGGCCATTTTTGGGAAGAATTGACATTGAATATGGTGTTAGTGGGTATAATTTAGGCATGAAACCATTTTATGATGGCCTAATGAATCTAATGAGGTCCACTATAGGTGTGCGGGGTGGTTTAGTGGTCTATCAAGGCTAAACTCCATCTCATTATGTCTAAAACAATTAACTATGCTCAAATATATGACCTTAAAATGGGGTATATCATTTGAATCACCATGATAGTGTATATAAAAGACCTTAATGATAAATAAAACCTAAATTAGACCTTAAGACACCTTTTATATTTTTTATTTAAGCCTTGAGAATAATCATACCTCTGATGATCAAGTATAACCAAGGTGTCTTTGAGCTTCTACCAAACCACCTCCTTAGTTTTTCTTCACAATTACATATTTTTCATGTTAAGCACCCTTAAAAGTGATCAAAGGTCATCTAGGCATGCTTGACCATCACACTCATACTTAATTCATACTTAAAAATAGGTAAAAAGGTATATAAGGAATACTAAGGTAAGGTTATGACATGACAAAATAGTGAATTGAGTAAAAAACCCCCTCAACTCATGACATGACTAACAACCATGGTATTGATGGTGGATTATGACCCAAGGTATAGGGTTGACCTCTTTCTAGGTCTGGGACTAAAAAGTGGTCAATAGTTCTATATATCTTTTTCAAACTTAGTCATCCAGGTTAGTACATTGTGTAATTTTCCATATATTCATGAGGGTTGGGGCATATTGTATTAATAAATTAGGATCCTTTATAGTTACACAAATTTTTGGGTATATTCACCCTAAATATTCAATATTTCAATGAAGAAGAATCATCTCCAACATGATTAGAATACAACATAATTTGCACCAACACATAGATGTAATCTAACCCTTACTCTTTAAATTTTCAGATTTCATATTTCACAAATGGACATTAAAACACATTTACTACAAGTTTCATGGAATAAATTTGTACATTTAGTGCCATATGCCAAAAGGAAAAGTGTGTTGTACACATTCATTTATAATTTGTACTTTTAGTCTAGAAATTCCATTACTAGAATAAGAGTGGGACATTTGTAGATACTAAAATCTAATCTTTAGTACCTAAAAATGTAAAAATTGACACAAATTTACCATGCATGAATTGAGAACCCAAAAAAAGTCATAATTATTCATCTTCTCACATTCACATGCTATTTTATGATTCAACTCCACCACCCACCATTATATTTTTATACACCTACATGAACCTCATTTTATATTTCAAACCTATTAAATATCCTACACATACAACTCTAGACTCTTAAAGAAATACACCTATACATGTACCAATTTGGATAGTTACAATCATTATCACAAACTAATAATGACCCACACTAGTTAGAACTATCTTGATCATAAAAAAATCTATTTTATAAAATCAAACTTGTTATTAGGGTCAAACTATAATCCTAACATGTTGGTGGCATAATGAAATATTAAAATGGATCCTTATATAAAAAATTCAAGGTCTCATTCAAAAATGGGATTTGGCACTTATCTATGATACATCTATAAACTATTTAACATTGAGAAAATATACCCTATTATACTTACTTTTCATTCCTATCACTAGGATAAGTCAAAATATAGGTATGGAGAATTTAAAATTTAGGTCAAATTAAGTATTTTCAAGTACTAAATCCAATCATTAGTTACATAAACATAGTGAATGATCACAATTACACAATCACACTAGGTGGGAAAAACATGTGTGGATTTATTTCCATACTTGGAGTATTAGATACATAGAAAATATAAAAATATTATATAGAGATGATTGGGGTCATCTTATCCCTTTACAATTTCCCCATTTTTGTAGGTTTCTATCCCTCACAAACACTTCTAATATTTCTAGGTGAATGACATTGATTTTTAGATCTACACATATCATTATGATTTATGATCATAAATATAGATAAGGAAATTAACTTAATAGGTGACTTTATAATCAATTTACCACACTTCCATGTATGTAAATATTTACCAATAGGTGAGTATCACCAATATATACTAACCTAATCCTATGGAACTAACCTAGCACATGAAACAAACCAATTATAAACTAATAAAACTAGAGGCATGCTTATCCATGCTTTTCACTTCTAGAAGATAGGCACAATCATACACTTAATAAAAAAGTATAAGTAGTATGATCTCTTTAACACTTTCCATATTTAATGTATGGCCTTATCAAATAAGGGGATTTAATTATCAATGTTTTACATTCAAATATATTCTCGAATGTCATATATATTAATCCAAATTATATTTAAAAGTTATATATTATTTAGTTTAATCTCACCAATTAATATAAATTAGGTTAAAATAAAAGGTAGTTTGTGGTTAAATATTTTAATATCCACCATTATATCCATTATATCTCATTATTTAGATCATGATAGATCTAAAAATCCCTAAATCTCCTTGTGAATTCCCTTAAAGTCTTACAAACTCAATCATAGTTGATTACAAACTCTAAGATAAGAGGAATTGAGATTTGAAAAGGAGGACTAGCTCATAATTCTCTCCATTCAACCCCCAAGTCCTTGGTTAGCTACCATTAATGGCACCACACGTAAAAACACATTTTTCAATAAAGTTTCAAAAGTCAAGATATAAAAATTTCATTGCATTTTTAGTGAATTATTCAACTCCTAGTTCTCATGGTGAAAATCCAAGATTATTTAGGATATTTACATGTGAAAAATGTGAAAAGGGTCAAGATATCCTCTTGTACACCCCATCACTCTCAAATATAAATTTTATATCATGGAATTATTTGTAATTTTCAAGGTGATTAGGTAAGTAGGGGATCTCAGTGGGATATCCTTCAATCATCCTAATCTATTAGATTGAATATTTTTTTTTTGGTCTTTGAGTTTTATTTATTAAACTTACACTCTAGCTCTTTGAAATTTTATTACACTTCATCTTATATTTTAAAACATGTAAGAGATGATATATCATTTATTTATGGTAGGGGCCAAATTTTTATAGACTCAGTCATTAAGTGATTATTTTAACATTCTAGTGTTTGTTGAATAATATTCGATTGATATATTATGTGTTAATTATGGATAGTCACCATGATTTAAGATTTTGGTTTTTGGTGAAAAATATATTTATTTGATTGATACTAGGTCTATTTTATATTTCATCCATGATTTCCATTGAAAATGATGTTTTGACAAAATATATTAGATAGATAAGAATTATTAATATCTTATACTACTTTTGATTCATGATCACTATGAAGGAATTAGTTATAGTCATTAGTTACTTTGTAATTTGAAAAATTATAGAAGGTGGTTTAGAATAAAAGTGTCTCATGTTTTTGGATTTAAAATTATAAAGTTGATAAATAAATAAACAATAAATTTAAAATAAGTTTGATCATATCTTTTATGGTCTCAAATCTTACTTGTGAAACAATTTAGGTGAGACAAAAAGTTGCTTTTTATAAATGGATGGGAGTCTTGATACTAACCATTGTATGTTGTTTGAATCCTAATTTATCATAAATAAGTTAATGATATTATTATCTCATGGTGATTTTTAACCTTGATGATACAATTTTTGTTTCTAAAAATATGGTATTTTCATATATGGTAATAAGTACCAACACAAAGGTAATAAAATACATTTTGAAATATTCATTATGATATTTGTTTCCTAATATAAAATATATTAAAAGTTTAAAGTGAGTATGAAGAGAAAAGTGAAGGTGGTTTTGGAATAATTTTGAAAATAATAAATAAGTTTGAGGTGAATTTTAAATATTTTGATATGAACATCATAATATTTTTATTTAAACATGAGATTATTTGGATATAGTGGTGTATTTTTTGTAAAAATAAGTGGCATTTAATTAAATGCATTTATTTCTCCATATATATAAACACACATTGAATGCAAGTGGTATATGTTATACCTCAAAATTACATCCTATGAGAGGGTGATTCAAGCCCTTTCAACTTGAACTATGAAATGGGATTGACACTAGGTTTTGGATGACCTATAAGTGGGTCAAACTTCTATATTTTGGGATAGCTCCCAACATACAACACCTAAAATAACCAAATAATGTATTGATTCAACATGGAAAAGGGATAGTGATGCACCAAACATGAATTCCTCATCTTGTTGAAGATGCACTATGAAACATTAAACTATAATCTAATTATGTTACTCCAAAATAGTCTTAATCAAACTAGTGTTTCAATATGAATGTTGGAGAGATTGGAATGGTATTATGATGATCAAACAATATGTGCTAGTAGAAAATAATAATGGCTTATCAATTCTCTAACTAAGAAAATTAATTAAAACACTTCATATGAAACACTAGTGTGATTAGGACTGTTTTGTAGTAGCATAATCATATTTTAATCTAATGTTTCATAGTGTATCTTCAACAAGCTAAAGTATTCATGTTTTGTGCATCACCTTCAAGTTATATTTATAGTTTTAGTATTCATTTATCCATTTTCCATGTCAGTAAAATAGTGTGGTTGGTTAGTTTAGGTGTTGTACTTTGGGAGATAACCCAAAATCTAGAGTTTTGACCCACTTATATGACACCCACAATCTAGGGTCAATCCTATTGAATATCTCAATTTGAGAGGGATTGAATCACCCTATCATAGGGTGAAATTTTGAGATATAAAATTTTTGGCACACCCAGTGGGACTCAAAATAAAATAGGTTATCCAAGATATATTTTGGTCTTGGAACTATTGTAATAATATCAATGTTATTCATGTAGCATTTAAAAACTCCAAAAGGTTTTGAACTCCTAGTTATTAACTAGCGAGCCAATTTTCATGCCAAAGGTGACTCCAAGGTCAAAAGTGAAAGGTATTAAATTTGAATCTATTTAATTACCTTTTCATTCATATAAATTAAATATATTTACTCATACTTTACCCCACACCAAGTCACCTAGAATGAGGCTCTTTAATGTAGATTATCCAAGCTCTCATAAAGCTGATAATGTGGTTAGAAATATACCTTTAGTTACCTTTAATGGTGATTTTACTTTGAATATTCAATAATATGATGATATACCCATGGCTTCCCTCAATATTTTGCCTTATTTCAATATAGAGACCTCTCTTACTCCAATTGAACACATTAGATACCTATCAAAATTTTATAACATCCACAACATTATACAAGAGAATGTGGAAATTAGGTTTTTAGCAATTAGTTTCAAAGGAAAATATTTGGAGTGGTATAGGACCTTTTCTCATTATTCAATTGACTCATGGGCTGACTTAAGAGAGAATTTGAGTAAGATATTTGAAGATAAAAGTGATCATTTATCCTTAGCTAAACAATTGACTACCATAAAAAGAGCCCCCCAATAATTCATGCAAGATATAAATGCTAGGTTCCAAAAGACATGGGATATAATCCAAATTATTTTAAGAACCACGCCAAACTATGTCTTTCTCTATTATTTCAAGGCATTTAATAGTGATATTATAGTTATGATCCAATCCATGGGTGGGGATACTTTACCAAATGCATATGACATTACTATAATAGATGAGAACAACTTGATACAAGATGGAAAAAGTTTATCTAATACCCCCTATTCCTTTTTTACTTAATATTCAACTCCCTACCCCATATCTTTCCCTAATTCATACAATAACTAATCTTGAATATGTTATCCCTAGTCAAGAAAGACAAATGATGTGGAAAGAATTATTAAGACTATTTCAAAAAAATTCATGGTAATAGTGAGGCATAAAAATTAGTTTCATAGGCCTTACCAAGATCAATATCAATCTCATCATCCATATCAATCAAATAGGCCATGCTTTCAAGGAAATGTTCAAGGACATGGTTTTATCACTAATACTAGATCATATGCAAGTTTAAATCCAAATGAATCCTCTAATTCAAGAGCATTGGGACCCACTTAGAATAATCTAATGCAAGATAAAAAAATTCCTCCTCAATGGAATCAATCTCATGAGAATTATACCAATCAAGATGGAACATTGAATCAAACTTGTGTTCACAAGAAATAAATTTTCCTTTCATAACACAAGATAAAGTTTTCAATCATGTTATGAATTTTGGAGATGAAGTTCAATAAATTTATACAATTGTTAAAATATAAGAAGAGGATTATTGTGAAGTAAATTAGGTTATCAGCTCAAGTAGAGGGGTGGATAGTTCAATTGTATCCAAAACTAGATCTAAAATAGGAGCTATTGAAGAGATACAAGAGATTGGTAAAAGTTCAAATACATTTACATCCATGAACCAAGAAGTAATAGATCATAATTTACCTCTTAAGGATATAAAATGTCAAATAAATTGGAATGACAAATATAATTTTGTAAACCAAAACAAGTAGGTCCAAGGTGATATTATGAATTATAGATGACAATCAATGATTGATGTTTCTTCTCTTAACATAGTATATCAAATGAAAAATGTTAATGTAAGTATACTTATGTGGGACACTTTATAAATTCCAAGGAAAAGGGATAAGTTTCAAGAAGAACTATCTAAGCTCAATATATCATCAGGAGTAACAAGGAAAGGTACTATTATATATGCAAACACATCTGACATTAGTGTGCCACAATAAGGTAAAGTGAACAAGCCTCCTCAATTATTTGTTTTAGTGATCATTGGTTATTTTTTGGTACATAATTTCTTAATATATGGTGAGGGTTAGTAACTCAATCATGCTAAATAAAATTGTAGATAAATTAGGCCTTGATTATGAACCTCAAGTTAAAGGTGTTTTGCAACTAAATGGATCATCCACTAAGATAGTTGGTGTTGTCAAGTGTTTGAATATAAATATTCATGTTTTTAATAAATTATATATTGATCAAGATTTAGTTATGTTTTATATACCATCATTCTTTTAACTTTGCTTTTCAAGGTACTTAATGGTAAATATAGGTGTCTACTTATAATCATGTTGGTCTTACATGGCCTTTAGGACAAGATATGTCACCAAAGTTACCATAATATCAAAACCCATCTCAAGGATTCATATTGATCCATAAAAACCAAATGTAAATAATGTTAATTTTTCCATTATTTATGAAGAAGATAAACCTAGAGAAAAAGAACCAGTTGTTCCTCTTGAAGACATTTTAGACATCTTCCTTGATGAATGGTGCACATAAAATCATTAGTTTGATCCATATAGAGGGATTGAAGAGTCTTGTCTTGGATTTTATTATTTATATGAACAAGGTAAAACCATACCTTCTCTTTCCAATCCTAATGATGATGATGATAGTTTTTGGAAGTTATTTTTTGATGGCTCAAGAATAAAAAATGGAGAAAGTAATGGAATGATGCTTGTTTGTCCATCAAATGAAAGTTACTAATTGGATATTAGATTTTAGTTTAGTTTTTATTTACATGTATTAGAGTATGAATATCTAATTCATGGGATTTATTTGGAAAGGAATAGAGGAATCAAATAATAAAAATCCATTGGATATAGTTAACTAGTTGTACACCAAGTAAGAGGTATGCATGCATCTAATAACACTTTGTTGAATTATTATAAGCATAGAGTATGGGATATTATTAAATAACTTGAATATTTTGACATAAAATTAGTCCAAGATAAGATAATAAACATGCTAATAGGTTGGAATAATTTGGAACACAAATTGACATTCCCAATAATGTCAAGAATCCAAAATTTCCATCACACATCATTGTAGTTATAAGGCCTTCCATACCATATAATTATGTAAATTCAAAGGTGTTTTAAAGTGACAAATAAATATCATGTTTCATAAAACATGAAGATGATTTATCTTCCAAAAAATAGGTAAAGTTGCAACATCAATATGGGGAAGAAATTTTACAACTAAGGTTTACCAAGATCCCTAAAGGATTGGTTACTATTGAGAGTATATTCAATGAAAGTTATCAAATGAGAAGAGATAAAGTAAGAATAGCCACCAAGGAAGAAAATTATGAGAGGGTATCTATATTCAAGGATAAATTACTCAAGCTTGGGAAGGTATGTACACAAGAAGAAAGGGTAATATTCATTGAACTATGTAGAGAGTTTGTGGATATCTTTGTTTGGGAGTATAGTGACCTCAAGGGGTTTTATCCCTAATTGGCTCAACATACCATATAAATTGATCCCAATGATAAGAATATAAGTTAAAGGAAAATGAAAATCAATCTTAAGGTGGAAGTGATCATGACAAGAGAGTTGTATAAAGGACATATCAATAAGTAAATATTGTCTTAAAGTGGGATGATAATATAGGTAAGATTGGTAATCACACAAAACTTGATGCATTATAGAGTGGACTTATGTCATCATTTCTTGGAAGGAACACAATGTCCTTCAACTAGCAAGACTTAATGGAGAAGAATTGAGTGTTCCATTCAATGGGATACACTTGAACCCATGATATTGAAGTCAATTATATATTTTTTTACATATTATACTAGGTTTTGATTTCCCTAAGTGCTTCATGAACAAGTTTTTTCCTTTTTTCTTTCGTGTCTATCCTTACTCTAAGTGTCTTATGACACATGTTTGGTGTGGTGTTTTGTTCGGTGTTTTTCTAGTTTCATTTGTTATAAGGTAAGTGTCAAGTTCTATTTTTAGAGTGAACCCATTACCTAATGAGAAATGATAGGGCCATTAATCTATTAGCATTATAAGTGTGATACCCTTGTGAATAGCCAATTTGTTGACTAATTTTGACTCCTAAGTCAAAATAAGTCAACCCCTATAGATTAAAACTTTCATAGGGTTATTCAAACTTATATGTGGCATTACAAATGTTTTGTTATGGTATTTAAGGGTCTTCATGTGGTCATACTTGTACTAGTTTATCTTTATGCAAGGCTTAGTCTTATATGAATTATCTAGTCCTAGGGGTCATTTATAGGTCTTGGTGTTTTCAAGTGTGGTAAAAATTATGACATGGTTTAGAGTAATTAAAAATGAATATTAATGAGTTTTAAAGGTCATATTATCATTTGTTAGAATTTTATTATGTCCTTATTACTTAAAACATCATTATATCACCTTTTTGGATTATTTATGGAGTTGTACATACTATATTCAATTTAAAAAATTTAAATAATGTTGCATAATGTACCTAATATCATATAATGTTTAGTAATAGCCATAGACTTAAAAGCTTGCAGGTTCAATGCCTCAAATGAGAAAAATTCCATATTACAAGCACTTTTGGGCACTTATATGGCCTTATAAGGTCATTTTTTAGTTTTAAATGGTTTCAAAGTGACCCTTTGGATCCATAAGATATTTTTTATGATTTGGACCAAGTTTTATCTCCTAAAAATGCTTCGAGCATTCTCTCTCCTTCATTAGTGCCTTCATAAGCTTACAAAGGCAAAATTGAAGTGGATGGTATGGCTAGGAGAGAGATAGAATTAGGAGATAAAAATTTGTAAATTATTAGTTTACCTAATAAGATTGAAATTTGTGGAATTTTTTTGCAAATTAATGGCCCTTTATTTATGTAAAATTGCTAATACTAAAAACATGTCACTTTGCCTTATCCATCCAAGTAGGGTTTAAATTTACATATGTTTCTCCACTTAAAAATTTGATGGATAAGAATGGTTTTTAGTTGTGTTTTAAAAGTTAAAAAATATAATTTTAATGGTGTGTTTTTTAGTTAACTCATTTCCATGAAGTGTCTTCAATAGGAGGAAAAGTGTCTCAAGTATTAGGAGTTCAGTCATTCCTATTATAAGTGTGTTGATTTGTTTTAGTTTTTGTCACTCAAAAATGTTCCCAAGTGTTTAATCATTCATGTGTAATCCCTCAACCTTATATCTTTCATGTGTTACTTCTATGATATGTGATTCTTGCCCATAGTCTTTAAGTGCTTAGTCTTTGGAGACATTGTTAATGTATGAACAATCCTCTACATGTTTGATTACCAAATTTGGTTCAATTATCCATAATAAATGATAGTATGAAGTCCCAAGACACAATTTTACCATCAAAATAACATGAAACTTATGATATACTCCAATTCTCAACACACAAACATTGCACATAAACTAACTATACATACAATTCATATAGATGATTCAATGATTAAGATGGTGCAACGCTTGGTCAGAAGGTCTAAAAACTATTGAGATAATGATAAATAAGCAGGATAAGGTTGAAATTTACAAATTTTTGAAGGTGTCTTAAGGATTCAAGAAGATTGACTCTCAATAAGTAGACCTATAGGCAGGGTGTGAAATGAACAAGGAAACTTCAAGGAGTGAGGGTGTTAGTGGTTTGAGAGAAGAACCAAGTCAAATTTTTAAACCTATAATAGGTTCCACTATCTTTAGTATTAATTGTCACCATTGGTCAATCCAATTTTAAACTAGATACTCAAAACTTTGAAAGAGAGCACTACCTATACCTAAGCTTAAATGGATAAGGATAGAGAATGATGGAGTTTCAATGTTTTTAAGTCTTGTAAAGAAGTTAAGTGGAGTTAAAATCATAAATGTCTTGAGTTGATACCAAAATTGATCTAATATATGCTTTTTGAGATAATAAAAGACAAGTTAAATCAAAACCACTATACACACAATCCCTATCACCTATAGGCCTACCCAATCTAGGTGATGAAGTATCCTTAATAACATAAAGGGTGAGGGGTATGATAAGGTGTGTAATTAAAGTTTTCATAAAAGGGTAAATTTACCTTAGTATCTCCAAATAAGGGATCGAACTCACATAATAACATCTCATGAGGAAAGTCTAGAAGACCTAGATGGGTTTACAAGCTTCTTTTCTCACATCAGACCTAAAGGGAATATCTCAATGTATGGAGGAATTGGATAAAATAAGAAGAATTTATGGTTGGATAGGTATTTAGTGCACTCAGAGTCTTAATGAGGTTACTAAAAAATTACAATGTAAAAAGTAAAAAAGAAGTCCTGAAGCCCTACAATCACCACCTAAAACTAGTCATGCAGAATAAGAGAAAAATTTAGTGTTATACATGTAGATTTGACTTCATTTGGATATGTAATGGTTCTAAGGACTTGAGGGAACATAAAATAACATTAAATATAACTTCTTAGAGCATAAATATCACCTACAGGGGTCTCTAAATTTTGATGATAACCTACAGTTGCAACATGTGGTTTATAAAGAGGACTATGTAAGGTGGTATAGAGGAAAAAAATGGCTTAAAAAAGACAATAAAATGATAAAAGGGGGTATATGGAGTGTATTACATATATACATAGGTGTCTAAGTGATTATATCACTCCCTTTAAGGGAAAAATACAAGAAACATAGTCATTAGGCCTATTAGCCTAATACCCTCCTCAAAGAACTTCTACTTAGAGACTAAGGTCATAAGAAAGGAAGGGTTTAATAGAAAACTAAAGATAACATGAAAATGTTGCTATGGTATTTGTATAGGTGAGATAGTTTGCATTAACCATTTTATCCTAAAATGGTGTTAGGATTATACATAATTCATGTTGGTCACTTGAGAAGCATTTTTATGAACTCATAACTATACAGAGAACTTACATGGAGATATGTAACTATGGCAGAGAATTTTGAAATCGGTATGAGTGGGAAAAGAATTGGGGAGAATTTGGTAGGAGGAACAGATCCAGGTGGAACAGAATAGGAAGGAGTAAAATACGAAGGGTTAGGATTCCTAACTGATGCAGACACAAAAAGGCCTTTAGCAGTTTTTGAGCTCTATAGTGGGGCCGGAGATTCTCCATCAAAAAAAGTAGCAGAACAATCCACGGCGACAACGAAAGACAAAACTATTTTTAACATAGAAAATAACCTTGAAAGGTAGAAAGGGGCCCTCGAACAAAGGACCTGGTCATCGTTGTTTGGGAAAAAACTGACAGGGAAATCCATCTTCCCCCCGGTGACATCTAAATCTTGCTGGGAGAAAGGTGAGTTTCAAATATTCATCCCAAATCCCTTACTTGATTTTTTGGTTTCTTCAATGGATCTCACGCTAGTAGGAAAATTTCAAGGAGCAAGACCAAATATAGATTCACTCAGGTCTATGATCAAAAAGAGATGGGCCATACACAGAGAAGCCTTTAGAATTCTGGCATGAGGACATCTTCAAAGGAATAGCTAGTTCATTTGGTGAGTTAGTGGCTGTGGATAAAGCCACGGCTTCAAGAACTAAACTCCAAAGTGCCAGAATCTATGTTAAAGTGGCGGATCTAAACCTCCTTCCCAAAAAAGTGGATCTTATCTCCAAACTTGGTAAGAAAACCCAAGTGATTATTTTCGAAGATCTGCCAAACTCTTGTTATGTGTGCAAGAAGCAGGGGCATTGGGCTAAGAATTGCCCCAATAGGGGAAGAGCCATTTCAAAAAACTTTCAGGCAGGAAAAAATATTAAGACCCAACAAAAGAAAATATGGAAGGTTAAAGAAGACTATCGAAAGATAGGGAAGCCTCAAGAGGCCTTAGCTGACCTACACACAGACAAGGTTATTTCTACTGCTTCAGTAGAAGCGGATGACCCTAATATAACAGGAATAACAGACCCCCTTTTAAAGACTTCTAATGTCCTGACAAAAGAAAAGGGGAAGGGAACAGAGGACAAAGTATCAGATCTTCTATCTAAAGAAGAGGTTAATGTTTCTACTCAGAACTCTCAAAGCTTAGAAATGCAAGTTTCAAAGATGCATGATAATGAAGAATTAGAGGAAGGAGAAGTAGATCCTGAAAGAAGAAAAAATATAGAAGAAGAAGAGGATGAATTGAGTGAAGATCAGTTTGGGGAAAAGCAGGAGGAACCAAAGGTCAAAATTACTACTCCAGCTAAAGAGGTCCTCAAGGCAGAAGAAATGGTTGAAGGTGGAAAAAACACTAAAAACCAAAAGATTAAAGGAGAGATAATGAACAATTCTAACCACATTACGAAAAGAAATGGTGGGCGAAAGCTAATAGCTCTCAAAGGAGTAAAGGAGGAAAAGAATCTGGAAAACAAGCCAAATTAAAACCAGATGTAGGATCCTCAGATAAACCTGGAAAAAAATCTGCTAAGAAGAATAGAGAATTGGAAAGCAAGCTCAATATAGCAGATGGAAAGCATAAAACTATGGGGCAATATATGAACAACAATAAAAAGAAATGAAGATTCTTAGTTGGAATATAAGGGGACTAAATAGCCTTCTTAAAGTAGATCTAGTTAGGAATTTTGTTAGAGAGCAAAAGCCAAACCTCATTCTACTTCAAGAAACTAAAATGAGTAAGGAGAAAGTTGAACAGATCAAAGACTTTAAAAATTACACCTTTAAAGCTAGTAGCTCTGAAGGCACTTCGGGAGGTACTGCGATATTATGAAAAAAAAATCTTTTTGCTGGTTCTATTTTGATGGAAAGTAAAAAAATTTTGGCGGTTAAATTAACAAATGTTGACCAAAAAGAAAGTTGGTATGTTGTAAATATTTATGCTCTTAATATCAGGAATGAAAGGAAAAAGGTATGGGAAACTCTCTCAAAGCTCAGAAGGAAAGATCACTGTGGGCGTTGGATTATAATGGGAGACTTTAATGTCCCTCTCTATAATTACGAGAAAATGGGTGGTAATACAATTCAAATGGAAGGGAGAATTGATCTCATGGAGTTTATAAGCAAAGAAGGTTTAATGGATGTGGAGCTGCAAGGAATTCAGTACACCTAGAGCAATAAGAGACTGAATAAGGAATGCATACAGGCTAAGCTTGATAAGGCTCTCATCTCCCCAAACTGGATAAAAGACTATAATTGTAAGTTGGAAGCACGCCACTATATAGGCTCAGATCATTTCCCTCTAATATTCTTAGCAGATAAACTGAACCAAAAAAAGAATCATCCATTCAGATTTGAAAAGATGTGGCTGCAGCATCCATAGTTTGAAGACAAAATAAAAGAGTGGTGGAATATCTCTATAGAGGGATCAGCTCTCTTCTGAGTTGTTTCCAAACTCAAAAATGTTAAAAAGAAAGTTAAGAAATGGAATAAAGACTGTTTTGGAAATATTTTTGTAGAAAAGAAGATCATCAAGGAGAATATCAGAAGAATACAGGAAAAAATCCAGTAATATGGATATACTTCAGAATCCCAAAGAGAAGAAAGCGAACAATTGGTACAGTACCAAGACATAATAACTAAGGAGGAAATTTATTGGAGACAAAGATCAAGGGCGCAATGGTTGAAAGAAGGAGATAAAAATACTAAGTTTTTCCACCTCTCCACTTTGAAACACAGAGCGAAAACACATATCCATCATTTGAAAAAAGGAGTTCAGAAGATAACAGAGGAAAAGGAAATTAAGGAGGAAATGATTTCATTTTTCTCCTCCCTGATGAAGGCAGATAGAACATCAACTTGAAAAGTCAAGCTGATATTCTACGAGTGATTCCCCCATTGATCTCGAAGGAGTAGAATAATATGTTATGTTCTATACCTAAGGAGGAGGAAATCTTTAAAGCTGTAAGATCTCTTGGAGGAGAAAAAGCTCTTGGACCAGATGGTTTCCCCATGTTTCTTTTTCAAAAGCTCTGGAAATTTATAGGAAAGGATGTCAGTAATGAGGTGAAGGAGTTTTTTGGAGCTAAACAGATGCTAAAAGAAATTAATGCCACTTTTCTGTGCCTTATTCCGAAGAAAGCAGGTGTGGATAGCCCTGATCAGTTCAGGCCGATAAGTTTGTGCAACTCTCTCTATAAGATAATCTACAAAGTACTTACGACCAGACTAATCCAAGTGATCCCCTCGATAATTGTTGATCAGCAAAATGGATTCATTCCTGGCAGACAAATCCTCAACTCAGTTATAACGGTGCATGAAAATATTCATTCACTGCTCAAATCCAACACTGAGGGGTTCTTAATGAAAGTGGATATAGCAAAAGCATACGACAGGGTGGATTGGCATTTCCTTTCTAAAAGCCTTATTGCCTTTGGCTTTGAACAAAGAGTGGTTGATATTATCAAACAGTTGATATCTACTACTTCTATAGCTGTGTTGGTAAATGGGACCTCGTCTCATTTTTTCAATCCGTCTAGGGGATTAAGACAAGGGGATCCTATATCCCCTATTCTGTTTATTATCATGGTAGATATTATGGGATGATACCTTGGGGACTTGGTTCATAAAAGCCAGTATAAAGGTCTGAGACCCTCTTCACATCCTTTAACTTGCTCCCATGGTCAATTTGTAGACGATACTATTTTCATGGGATAGTCTGAAGTAACTAAAGCAAGAATTCTTAAGGAAGCAATTAATCTGTACACCTCTGCCTCTGGACAACTGATAAACTGGAATAAAAGTGCAGTTTTCTTTACTAATACCCCTGATTATAGATAGAACAAAATTGCTAGAATTCTTGAGTGCTCTATAGGCTCTTTTCCTTCCATATACCTTGGTCTCCCTTTTTGTTTGAAATCCCCTGAAGCTTTTTGGGAAGGTCTTATTAATAAATTTAGTAAGAAGTTAGCAGGATGGAAAGGCTGTCTTCTTAGCCAAGGAGGAAAGTTAACCCTCCTCAAAGCTAGTCTTCAAAGCATACCTACATATGCTTTGAGTCTTTTCAAAATCCCCTCTAAATTTGTTGAAGCAATTGAAAATATCCAAAGAAACTTTCTTTGGTTAGGCTCTGAGGAGAAAAGGAGAATGCCTCTAATTGCATGGGATAACATTTACAAACCGGTTAAGGATGGTGGACTTGGTATAAGGAAAATAAGAAGTATGAACACTGCTCTTTTAGCTAAACAGGGATGGAGGGTCTATCAGGAAAATAAAGAAGAGTAAAATATGGAAGCATAAGTATTTATTTAAGGCACAATCACTTCATGATTTCTTTACTACTCCAGATATTTCTCATCCGTCTGCTATTTGGGGGGGCAGTCCAGGGAACAAAACATGTTCTTGAAGAAGGAAGTTCATGGAAAGTAGGTAATGGAAAAAAGGTGAAATTCTGGGAAGATATTTGGGTAAGAGGTAAACCCTTACAGGAAGAAATCCAAGATAAAGATGTTATAGAAAGATGTAAACAAAGAGTGGGTATAATGGTTAATCAATACTGGCAGAACAACACTTGGGTAAACCTCACTGACTATGATCAAGATCTCAAGGAAATTCAATTATCCCTAAATGCTATATCTCTATATCCTAATCAAGAAGATAAAATTGTTTGGTATTAGGAGCCAAGTGGATAGTTTAAAGTCTCTTCTATCTTCATCTCCAAGGGAAATGGCAGAAAACCGTTATGGACAAGAGCTTGGATTAAGGGGCTCATTCCTAAAATCAAGTTCTTTTTCTAGACCCTTCTCCAAAATAAAATTTTGACTCTGGATAATTTACAGAAACACGAAATCAATATTGTTAACAGGTGTATTCTGTGTAAGAGAGACCTTGAAGATAGAGATCATCTGTTTGTGAATTGTTCCTTCACTCAGCTTGTTTGGAAGGAGGTACTAAATCTATGGGGCATTACATGGATTCACCAAAAAAATGTTGAACTTTCTCTCAAAAGTTGGTATTGTCCTTCAAAGAACCCTGAAGTTCTCTTTTTATGGAAAATTACTCTTCCCCATATCTGGTGGGGAATATGGAAGGAAAGAAATAACCAAATATTCAGAAACAAAGAGCTCCCTGGATGGGTGGTTGGCCAGAACATCATTAGAGCTCTAAAGGAAAATTTTTCTTCTCAAAAAAATCTAAGCTCTAATCTCAATGTGGATAATCCCCTGAGGATGGATTTTATTCTTGGTAAACCTGATAACCCCAGATCAGGTGTTACTTGGATTAGTCCACCTCAAGATTGGATTAAAGGTAACTTTGACGGTGCAGCAAAAGGGAACCTGGGGAATGCTGGTTGTGGTGGTGTTCTGAGAAACCATGTGGGTATGGTTATTGATGCTATCACAATTCCCATTGGTATATCTAACTGCCACATTGCTGAAGCTACAGCTGCCCTTTAGACCCTTAAATTAGCTGTGGACTCAAGATATTCCAAATTGTGGCTTGAAGGGGACTCTTTGAATGTTATTAATATCCTTAACAATAAGAATACTGCATCTTGGACCATAGAGGATAAGGTAAAGGAGATGAAAAAACTTTTGAATAAATTTGAAGAAATAAAAATCACCCATACCTACCGTGAAGCCAATGGTGTTGTAGATTGGCTTGCTAATTATGCTGTCTGGGAAGGGCAAAAAGTGAGGTGGGATGAAACCTTAGAAAGGAACGTGGATTTAAGGGCGATCACTCTTCTCGATGCCACACATGCGAAAGAAGGTAGGATTGGTGTGTAATAAAATCTTAATGAGTAGGAGGAGTGACAACACGGGGAAAGGAACCCAATTATTAAAGAGTAAGGACCTCAAGAGAGAGAAGCGGATCCTGAAAAGCCATAAACAAAGTCGATGTCCCAATCAACTTGACAGCAGGAGGATTCAGGGTAATATCCATAGTAATTGGGATTCAAAGAAAATGAGTATGGTACGTGAAAGGAAGGGAGAACCCCGTAAATAGGAGCCCAAGAGCTATGCAAAATGGAGAGAGAAACATCAAGTCTAGAGAATTCTGTAGAAAGGAAATGTTACAAGCTACATGGAAAGACTCCACGGCTCTAAATCGCATATCACGATGGCCTTCTTCAAAAATTGGTCTGATGACAGGGTCACCTTGCATGGTATAACTGTAAATTTAACTGAGGATTTTCTTGCTGAGGTTACAGGGTTGCCAATGGATGGACTCAAATTTTCAAAGCAGACCAGCATTTCGAACAAAGCCTTTTATAAGTTCCCCATAATGAATGAGGAGGAGCAGAAGCTGGTCAAAAATGGGGATTTTTATGAGCTGGACCAGATTAAAGGGATATGGAGGGACGTCCTAAGCTGTATAAGGGAGTACTTCATCCTGGATGAAAGAAGCAAATGAGTGCATAAGTTCCATTTTGTCTTCCTCAACCACTTCAGGCATAAGGTTAGCTTGTATTTTCCTTTCTATCTTCGCTACTCCTTGATTCAAAGCCTTTATGCTCATAGGAAAAAGGATTTGTGCCCTATTCTTCACGAAGGCCTTATTCTGCTTATTAAAGGCTATTGTAAGAATAGGGCACTGGTTAAGTATCCCAAATAGGGGAAAAATAAGTTGCTAGGAAATAAAAAGAATGAAAATGTAAGCAGAAGAGGCAAAATTAAGACCCTTAGTCCTAATAAACAGAATGTAGAAGAAGAAAGGGGTCGGGAGAGAATTGAAGAACCCGAGGAGGAAAAACCGAAGGAAGAAGAAGGAACTGAGAGCTGGGACACCAACTCCGGTAATGATGAAGAAGGATCAGAGGAAATTGAAAAAGATAAAGTCAATACAGAGGAGGATTCTGCTACCAGAACAGAAGAGATGGAGGAAAACCAGAAAGTGTCGGAGGATGATTTTGTCCAAGAAGATCCTGGTGAGGACCCAACTTCTAAGAATGAAAAGGAAATCTCTGTCCAGGAAGATATTCAAAACAAGGAGATGGAAATTCAAGCTGGAATCAATGAGCGAGAACAAAAGAGTCAAGAAGTCTTCTTTGAAGAAGCCAGGAATAGCCCCAATAAAAAGTCTGAGGATTGGAGAGGGAAGAATCAGAATGATGAAATACACACTCCTATGACTTGGGTTAACTGTAAAGCTGAGTCTTCTTCCCAATTTGATTCCTGGTTGTGTAGGGAGATCATTGATCTCAAGAGAAAAGTGGAAACATTGGAAGATTCTCTGAAAGCTGCTTGGAACAAAGTAAACAATATGGAAAATCAGTTAAGTGAGATCCCTGTCAAGCTCAAAGCTTATGAAAACAACCTCCGGGAACTAATAAAGGACAACAAAAAGAAAATGGAGGAAGTAACGTCCAACATTTGTGTAGCTACTATCAATATAGGTAAATGAGCCAATGACAAGACCAAAGCACTAGAGGGTCCCAGCAAAAGGACAAGGCAAAGTTCCAGAAAGAAAGATACACAAAAAGGAGCTTTGCTGGAGGTTACCACCTAGGAAACTGCTTTGAAAGGAAAAGAAGCCATGAACTTGATACTGGAACTGGATGAATAATCTGGTCCTTCTTGTTGGTTTAGAAACTATTACTGATCTTTGTACTCCTTTTGTTAGCTTTTGTTTGTTGTGATTCCAGATTTCTGTTTCTGGGTTTTGACCGGATGTGTCTCTTATGGTTTTAGGTCCATTTAAAACCTGTTCTTACTACTTCACTGTAGTGTTTTTTAGGCGTTGCCTGTGGGCTTAGACGTTCTTTTTTTGCTCTCTATTAAAGGGTTTTAGGGCCCCTTCAAAACCTACTTTTACTTCAATCTAAAACTTACATGGAGATATAATCATGTGGTAAAGGTTTAAGGACCTTTTATACCATAAAATAGTGGCATTAGTTCATAGGTTTGGGGCCTAACCTTATGAACTATTGCTAAGAACCTAAACCTCTTAAAACCTCTCTTAAACCCTAATAGATACATGATGGAGGATATATTGAAGAAAATTCATCTGAATGCATTGAATTTTCCTATTTGATAGTTGGAACATTTTAAAAACTCTTATAAGGTCTTGATCACATAGCTAGTCCATACTATCACCTATATGAAAATGATAAATGTTAAAGTTTTACAAGTATCTAAGAAGAAAGAAGGTATACAATTGGGTGAGTGGATGTAAATAATTATTGGGAATAAATGATTATGTTTTTCAACCTCTAAAATATTATAATTCATATTTTATATCCATTAAATCACCTTTATAGGTATGTGTATTGAAAATAGTCTCAATGGGCTAATGTGGAGTAAGGTGGCAATCTAGATGGGTGAGAAACAATAAGTTTGAGTTATCCTAAGGTCTTCATGATAGAATATAGGATAAATTGACTTAATACACATATTTCTCACCTATTAAGGGAGTGCTCTTGAATTATTAAGTCCATCCAAGTGACAAATGTCAAGTAACTAAGTGTAGTTTGCTAGTTGGCCTGCTTGATCAATGAAACAGAAATTCATGATATGCAAGTAAAAGTATGAAAGATAGCTATCATAATTATATATTAGTTTAAATAAGGTTTTGATGACTAATTCAAGAATAATTTACATCTTTCAAGTCAAATTAAAGGTGTCAAAATTCTCCAAGGTAGTTTCAAACAACTTGATAACTCCCTAATAAAGAAAGTATTTTTTTAGTATAGAGAGAGTATGAGGTGTCAAGTTTAGATGTCATACATTGAATAAGGTGTCAATATTATCATAATAGTTGTAGTGTTTCACAAATATAAATCCTTTATGTTGAGGTAGTGAATATCCAAGACCTCAAAGTTCCTTAATGAATGCTTCCTCCTCTCATCCTTGCCAACCTCATAGAGTTATTTGAAGAATAGATTGACACATATCTCAAGGAAGTTTGATATGATTTTATTATGTTTTCTTAGAGAGGGTAAATAATTTCATGATGACTAAAAACTCATCATTTCTCTCTTATTTCCATATCTCTCTCTTCTTGATAATTCTCTATATAAGCAGTCATATTTCATCTTGTAATCCATCTTCACATTGCTTATGGTAGATCCCTACCAATATTGATTCATGTACTTTCATATTTCAATGAATTCAAGCTAGATATTAAATATCCCTCTTACCAATATTGAATTTGAGTATGTTGTATTGATGAATGCTTAGTGAAAGTGTTGTATTCTTTGTATTTATCCTTCATGTTCATGATTTATGCAAGTTGTTCCTCTCACAGGTCATATGAATTTTTTTATATATTTTTCTTATTTATATAATTGATAAACCATTTGTGTTTGTTACTAGCACCTCTTGGTTGATCATCATAATAGCTTTACAATCTCTCCAACCTTCATATTGAAATAATAGTGTGATTAGGAATATTTTGGAGTAGCATAATCAGATTGTAGTCTAATGTTTCATATTGCATATTCAAACACATGAGGAATTCATATTTGGTGCATCACCTTCAAGTTATATTTCTAGTTTTAGTATTCATTTTCCCCTTTTCCATGTCAAGTAAATAGTTTAGATGGTTAGTTTATGTGTTATAATTTTGGATCTAACCCAAAATATAGAGGTTTGACCCACTTATAGTTCACCCATAACCTAGGTTCAATCCCATTGCATAACTCAAGTTGAGATGGATTTAATCACCTTCTCATAGGGTGCAATTTTGAGTTATAACAATAAACATACATTGGTACTGGTGTAATGTTCCAAGCAAGTAATCAACTAAGTCACAATAGTAATTTTGTTTTACCATTATTATTTATTGGGTCTACCATGAGAGTAAATTCTTGGTGATTTTATTATATAATGATGAAACACCTTCTCTCTTTAGTATCAAAGTAGGATCTATAAGTATGCTTCATTGTTTTAATGGTATAATAGTGCAAAACATTGTTTTTAGCTTCATATCTATGCTAGACTATTATTTATAGGTATAGTTCCATATTTTAATATTTGATGTTACTCAAAGATTCCTAAAATATCCTTTTTTCCTTAATTTTGATCATTTTGGCCTATGTAATTTCATTAGTTTTGATTTTCATTTCCATCTACTAGAAGCTATGGCTGAAAGTAGATTTAAACTGTAAATGTTTACTACATTCATATGGATTCTCATTTGGTTACAAGAAATAATAAGGTATATTAATTTTTAAGGGAATTTGATTTTTAATATCACAAATCATAGTTTGATCCATTATGGATCTATACTATCCTTTGAAAATAATTATAACTAATGTTGACATTTATTCATGAAAGGATGTTTATATTAAAAAATACATTTATTTTATTCTTTACATTTGAATTTATATTTATGATGTAAATTTACTTGGGTATTTTTGGATTGTTTTATTTTTCCTCTATTTTCAAGTATTGAAATTATTATTTCAATCCTCCATCCTCCAGCCACTTATGTTCATGATATTTTTCCTCTACATGAGATACAACTTGTATATACATAATTGGTGAAGTTTTTTATTGATGAATTTGAATTATTTTTCATCCCTTCAGGCCATTGCAAACCTTTAAATATTTTGTTTTATAATTGAATATAAGGATTTAACTTGTTTTAGAGTTGTTCAGATTTGATAGAATACTTGGAGTTAACACACATTTTTTGTCTTAAGTTTTAGCTATTTGTCACTAATTTTATTTGTTTAAATATTAAACCCATTTTTTAATTTGTGATGAATATGAAAAGTATTTGATTTTTAATATTTTATTTATCCTAAATATTCATGTAAGGTAACCCTAATGG